>JAQFXM010000520.1:0-48072 GCA_034693345.1 Entomobrya multifasciata | reverse complement strand
GGGGCCACAGAGTCATTTTTAAAACATTATAACTATGACAACAAAAAAAGTAGAGAGCGTACCGTTTTGGCCCTTAAGCTTTTGTTCTTGAACTTTAACTTCAAACCCTTTTTTTGCTTCATTCTAAATACATACAAGTCCAAAAATTTATGTTTTATGGCATGGCAAATTACATTGCATTGAACACTACCATGCTGCTGTCGAATAGTCCATTACATTACATTAAGTCATGGGTTGTTGAGCTGGATAATGTAATTACGCAACGCAATCTGCTTCTATTAATCGTACGACGACTTGATGGCTTTTTCTTCTTCGATTTTTTTTCTCCTCGCATCGTAAGATGTTAATATAATGATAATGACGGTTCCATCTTAATGACTAGAATGAGCGCATTAACGACCCTGGCTGCAGGATATCCTGCACATTAAATCAAACTGACGGCAGCGCCGTCGTCGCCTTTTTCTTTTTTCTTCTCGATGCATCTTGAACAGCCAAGAAAAAGGCCTCCACACTCTGCACACGCCAAACCGGATGTCTGGGAAAAGAAAGTGTTGTGTGTGTTCTGGAACGACCTTCCCTTTCAGTTTGAGACGCGTCCACTATTTATTTTTTTCTCCCATTGACTCCCAAAATTATGCAGACATCTAAAATGAGATTAGGAAAAGGCGAAAAAGGAAAACTCGGTCTCCGGTTATCCCTGATTAATTTCTTTAAAAAACATACAGAATTCTCTTACATTTTTGCTGACAATAAAGTAAAAAGAGGTTTAGGGGAAAATGTGCATATATTGACATTATGGGAAAAGGGCACAAATAGTTTGATAGTTTATTCCACAAGGCGTATAGAGGTATAATATATGGCGCATCCATATCTCTCTTTCATAACCCAACACAGAGTATCAAAGCTCATCATATTTTCCTCCCCAAAATAAATGTATAAATTGTCCCTCTTCAACACAACCGCCGAGAAAGCTAGAAAAACGGACACAAAGCCAAAGAGTCTGCAGATAAAATTCTCTGGTGTTTTATGGCTTTTTTCTCTACTGCTTCTAGTCAAGTCAGATATGAAATGAAGTATATGTATTTCATTTCAACTGCTGCTGCGTATGCACTGTGTACACAATGGAAACTGCTGAAGCTGCGATGATCTGCTCAAAAGTTGCTCAAGTGAACACAAGTTGCTGCACACACTCACTCACACCGTCTCTCTCTCTCTTTCTCTTTTTTGGTCTACTGTGCAAAGTTAGTAGAGAAAAAAGTGTGTGTGTGTGTCGCCCGCTTTGTCACTCCACCATATTCACAATTCACCCTCTCTCTCTCTTGGTCTGTTATTCTCTGAAAGTTTTAAAGGCAAAAAGTTGGAAATTTCAGCGTGTCTCAACTCAACATGGCGTGTGTGTATTGAAGCTTGTAGTAAAAACTTGTACAGACACTCAGACATATGCACCAACAAAAAGAAGAGATGAAAATGAAAATATACATAAAATATTCGATTCATCCAACAGCAACCATCTCTCTCTCTCTACATTACATTATTATTGTAAAAGGAGAAAGAGAACAAGAAAATTCTTTAGAAATTTTCATAATGCCTCTTTTTCTCTCTCTGCTCTGCTGCTGATGTTGCACTTATGAAACTCAAAGGAAAAAGCAACATGAGAGTTTTCACAGAGTTGAAATAAAAAAGTCAATGAAATGAATAGGTAAACATACAACACATCAGAAAGAAGAGCTCTCTCTGTGTTCTGCTGTGATGAAATAGATATACATATGTATCTCTGTTACATGTTACATCACATGAATCGTTCAATGCACTCTCTCGCACTCACTCTCCCTATTCACCAAAAGCTTCTCCTCCACTTTTTAAGCTTTTTGTGTACTTTTTGGGTTTTGAGTGGGTGGTATATGGTATACGGCATGCGGTACGCAACATTCGTTCATGTCTATCTTGTTGAAAAAATATAAGCTTTGCAAGGCAAGGCAACAGAAGCAGACGACCTTCCGCTTTTTCCCAAAGCTGCTTTCTCTCTGTCCATCTTCCTCTACCATTCACCAAAGCGTCCTTCCTTCCTTTTCTTGTTTCTTCGTTGCCTCCTGACTGTCTGTCTATTCTTGTATGCTGTTGCCTAATTGGAATGCATGGCGGGTCGCAACAGGATACATATCAGTCGAGAGAAAAAAATGTGTAGCATTAGCGTAGTTTATGGAAGAGATGCAATAAAAGTAATGGTAATAGAGGAGATGGAGAGAAAAATAATAATATTTTGTGTGTACTACAACATGCGTGTACACAGCATCACAGTCTGTTTCCCGTCTTTCTTATAAAGTGCAATGAGATATGATACACAACCGTTCTCTCTCAAGTGCGTAAGGTAAGACGTGCCGAGCAGAGTAAAATACTGGCAATCTCTTCTGGGATGGCTGGGGATTATTTAAAGAGAAACGAAACAAGCATAGATGCTACGTGTGTAAGCTGTAGTATTATTTATAGCAATAAGAATTGCAGTTTACTTGCATTAATGTATAGCTACCCAACAGCAACACGACAATTTTATTGGAATTTATTTTTTGGCAGATTTTAAACTGTTTTTGAGTGTATAGTGGTAGTTGTGGTGGCGGTGGTAGAATAAAATGGAATAATTATATTGGCATTAAGCATATTTTCTGTTGCGGGGGATTTGCGTTTAATCAAATAACGTGAAATGAAATGAAACTTGTCAAACAAACACACAGACGGAAACGTGAGCGGGGATAATCCATCTATTCTTGTTTTGACATTGGTTATTGTAAGTATTCATTGCTATTATGATGAAATATAGCAGAGAGATGCAGATGATACCCCACGGATTTCTCAGAATCTTGGAAATGCAAACAAAAAAGGGGAGAGGGAGAGCTGTATCAATCGACTAACCAAGTTAGCATATTATTTACGGATTTGAAAAATAACTGTACATAATTAATTCATTCCCTTTTCCATTCAGCTCATTTCAAAATTCTGTCCGTGTTTGACTGACGTTAATGGCTTGGTTTGGTTGACTATTAGCACGCAAATGTACGGAGCAAAATCTGAACACACCAAAAAACTAAATACGCTGAGCTAGAAAGATCTACAAGAAAAGCTAAAAGACAATTCAAAAGTCAGCCAATAAGAGAGCTGCCTACACGCATTCTTCTATTGACCACGGTCGATAAAAAGAGAGATACTCTGACGAATAAAACATTAGCAGAATTTGTTGGCATACAATGTTACTTTTGCTAAGACATTTATTCGTTTTTCTTAGAACAAGACATTCAGCAAAAAGACTATTGCCATGTCTTAAGTCTAAATGTTCAAGAAAGGAAAACCACAAAGCAGGAAAGACATGAAAGCAAGAAAATGCCAGCAAGTCAGGTCGTTATGTTTGATTGTTCCAAGTTCTAGGATTCTTGGAGAGAAACATAATAGTACAGTATATTGTCACGTGTAACAATAGGATCAACCTACACACAAGCATACCAAGAATGACAATTATTTTGTCTCTACTTTTCTTTTTCTTCCACCCAACTACACGACAAATTAGTGAAAGCTCAAAGAATATATATTTAACTTGAAATGCACTTTCCACAAAGTGTACTGTCTACCTGCTATATTTTTTACATCTTCAGGCATTTCTCCGTCCGAACAAAACAGGTTTTTCTACTTTTCCCCAAAAGTCAAATGAGAGAAAGAGATATCTGCACTGACATTTCTTAATTCTCCGCTCATCCCAACCTCAACCACACCTCTAGCACAGCAGCAATGACATTGACATCCCAAACCAAATGACAACTTTCACGCACTTTTTACGTCGTTTCCTTTAAGAAAATTCCTGATACTGTTGCTGGCTTTAAGTGTTGGGTTATTATTATACGCGTATTTTTTTGTTCAAGGGATTTTCTCTCAGAAAAGCGTCTAGTCAACTCCGACGACTGTTGCCTATGAAGCCCCACAACACATAAATTTGTTAGTAGCTCTATAAAATCAACTTTTCACAAGGCAAACTCCTCGCACATTCAACGGGTGGTATGGTATATTATAAGCCTTTTGATGTTGCTGTTGTGTAGGTGGATGGGTGGGTGTGTGTTTGTGTCCTGACCCGTAAAATTCCTTTTTAGCCTATGGCTCTACGGTACATGTCATGCCATCTCTGCTGTTACTCTGGCTGGCTGTGGATATGCAATGACTTGGGTTATATACTTTTGACTCATAAAATGTATCCAGCAACGCAAATAACTTATTTTTTTACACAACAACAGCAGAACGACCCTAATGAGCGGAACAAAACATTATAATGTGTGTGTATACTACTCTGAGACTCATACTGGCACCACCAGCGACTTTTCTCCTCCAAATTGCTAAACTTTTCCCAGAAAACTCGAGCAACTCTCTGCTTACTCTTCTTGATCATCATGAAACACTTGCGAGGAGACTTTGCTCCAAAACTCTTTTCTTATTATTACGACATATTTACATAGTCCACATACCAAAACTACCCGCACTTTTCGTCATCATCATCAAATAGAACTGTTATATATGTTTGTAGCTTTTGGTGTTTGTACCCAACTAAACGTAGTTTTATTTGTTAATATTTTTATTATTATAGCTGCGCGCTGCTTGAGATGCGAACTTATAATTTATTATAGCATAGAGTTTTGGTGGTTGAATGCCTTTAAGAAGTAGAACTTTAGTCTAGTCGCAATCGCACTACTCGTTAAAGAAATGATGAAGAAATCGTAAATTCTTTTACCACTTGTTTTATATGGATTTACACAGGAATAAGTTCATATAATAAAATGGAATGCTCAGTTATATATGATTTTGTAATGCGTGCGATAATAATAATCGTAAAAAATGTACTGGTGGAGACATACTTTATGAATTCACTCAGGTGACGTGTAGCAATACGAGCTTTTACTTTGCCTCGCAGTGGGTGAAAGTTTTACAGTTATTTTATGCGTTAAAATTGTAAAACCTTTGGAATTACGAGATGGAAAATTCATTAATTTACATGGCGAAACGACAATTGAAATGCATGTGCACACAAACGATAAACGATGGAAAATGCATTGAAAAAGAGAAAACGTTAGGATGGGTCATTTATTAAAAAGGTCATTGAGCTTAGTTACAAAACCGTTTTAGATTGCAAAAACTTCAGTTAAGTAGATATGAAATGTGGTTTTTTAACTGTGCTATATGTTGATGATGATTATCATGAAGATGGGTTGATGAGTCATCTTAAATTTCAGAAACTCACTTGTGTGTGTATAAAGAGAAGTGGAAAACCAAAAATATTTTATTATGATCCCATCAAGGTTTGTTGGAAGAAAGAGGAGAGTATATGTACTTGTCTATTGGAGAGTTTGGAGTAAAGAAAGCTTAAAAGTAAACTACTTTGTCATCATTATTATTTCGTAATGGTGGCAGGCAAGCGGACATAAATGACGACGTTGGTGGTCTACTCTTCTCAACAGAGAGACCTTTTCTAAAAATAATGAACACTCTTGAAACTGAAAACAAAGCAAGTATTATAGTTGTACGAAGAGTATAATAATTATAGTAATTACAGAGTTGTCGTTCATATTCTTGGTTGACTGTGTTGATCACCTCCACTACCATCACCACCATGCCACACAGTCGCATCTTCTTAATGCAGCAGCTTTTCAAGAGGATGATGATTATGATGAACTTGAGACTTGTGCCGTTGCTACTGTTATTATGACTATTGCCGTGCTATTACTGCTCGCCTTAATTTAAGGAGAGAAATGTTGGGAAGATTACACTTCAAGTGCACTCTCTTCACCGTCTCGTCTGCCATCATGCAAGCAACCAGTCATTTTATGTGCGGGGGAGAAATGGAGTTGAGACTGTAATAAAAATGGAGACATTTTCATTAACTGAGAGAGCTGAGGAGTGAGATGCGTGATGATGGAGAAAAGGGAGAGGATAAAGGTTGGTTGAGGTGATGATGAGAATGAAGGCAAGTTGATGATGGGATTAGAATGCGCGAAATGCATGGCATGTGTTTGACTGCTCGATATTCGTAAGATAAATTTATAGTTTTTTGAGGAAAAGGAAAAAATTGACATCGACAGCTTGTTCTCCAACTAAAAAAGTTTCCAAAAAGTTTGAATCCATTTCCGCATTTACACATGTCACCAACCGAGAAACAAGGAAAACAACAAGAATAACAGGCAGATTTACACAGGGAAAGAAATTCGTATGCTTTTCCGATATTTAGAATTCCAAAATGAAATGGAAATTGAATTTGGATGGATAAAGTGAAAAGAAGGAAGCGGAAAAAGGATGGATTGAAAGAAAGAAACAAGCAACGCAACAAGCAAGAAAGTTTTTACATGCAATCCGATCCGACGGAAACTGTAGAAAAAAATGCCAAAAACTTTCACAAAAAATGCAGTTTGCTAGTTTTTACTTGTCTTTTGTTTCATTCGAGAGAGCCTAAAGAAATCCATATACGTTCAGTTGAGTTTGTTATGCAAAAGTTTTCAATCTGGTTTGGGTTTGTTTTTCACAAGCCAGATGCGAATGACGGCTATTGAAAGGAAAGCTTAAAAACTTCTCATTTCCTGGTTCCCGAGTTTTCACAGTTCTCGTGCTAAAGTGCATTTTAAACAAAATGCATTCTTGAGTGAACGAACATTTTTCTCTTGAAAAAAAGAAACAATTTGAAAACAATGATAACTGCTTTTTCAATACTTTTCATTATTTCCAGCCAAAAAGAACCCAAAAAGTATTGTGTAGCACTTATTCACTTGATATAATGAAATGAGAAAATTCCATTTTTGTTTATTTTGTATTCCCTCCTTGTTCGCCTTTTTGATTCTTCGTCTCGCCTCCATCTCACATTTTATTTATTTTTATGTTGGGAAAAATGCATTTTATCCTAAAATCCAATATCCAATCTAGTTATATTTAAGATGAATCCCATTATTACTGCACTTATTGCATTATTACATGGAAAATCCCACCCAACATCAATACCACCAGCCACCAAACACCCATCATTGTAACTTTTACTTTCTCTGTATATTATACCATTACAACCATGTTTCTTGTTTCGTTTCCTAAAACTCTCAATATCCTTATACAGCTCTTGACTTGACTCTATACGAAAAGAAAACAGCATAATACTCACTCACCCACGCACAAACAAGAAGAAAAAAATCCACTTGGCTTCCCCTTTCCAATCCCCTCCTTCCCCACCTCCACCTCCACCTTATTCACTAAATTGCGTTTTATACTAAAGTGCATAGATAACAGCAACAACTTTTGATATTATTAGCTTGTCAGTCCATCTCTACAATTTCAACTTTTTCTTCTTTTTTGGCATTACACACTCTCTCATAAGATAATACAAACGGAGGGGGCAGCCGGTAGCCATCTATCCAATAATTCCGCTCCAAATACTTCATTTCTTTTCTTCCCCTTCTTCCGCCTGGCATGCTACTTTCTTCCCCCAACTTCTACTACCCGTCGAACAACTGCTTATGCATCTTGTTAAGGTGACTGCATGCGTGTGTGTACTTTATATATTTACCATTGCTACCCCCTCACACCCACACACCAACCAAAACTAACGAAGCCGCTCTTCGCTCCACACTCACTCTTTGCCCATATTCCCAATTTCATTAGATAATAACAAAAAAGAGAAGGGAAAAGAAGTAAAGATGAGAAAAGTCCAAACAAAAGAGAAAAAGAGAACCCGTGTTCCTTCTTCTCATCTTCTTCCTCTTCCTTGTTATCTGCCACGAGTGCTTTTGTGTAGGCCATTGTTTGGGTTGTTACCACCACCATCCTCATCATCATAACATAACCGTTTTCCTACACGTTTATCCTACACACATAATAAATAAGAAAGAAAGCCAAGGCAGCTTCTTCTTCTTCGTCCTCCGAATCTTCTCTTTTCTGTTGCTGGTCCTTTCTCTCTTACAATCCAAATAAGAATTAATGAATGAGAAAGGCGAGAGGGGAAAAGATATGAAGAGCAAGATGAAAATTATGAGGATGATGGTCTGGTTTGAATGCGTGTGTGTGTCTTTAGTTTGGGAGAGATATGCAATCGGAATGCTTAACTAGAAATACACAACTTGTAAGATGACGTGCCAATGAACTAAGAACTTTTTTTGGAGAGATGTATTCGAGCCACCGAGTTGAGCTGAGTGTGCTTTTAACTATACTTGTCTAGCTATTTTCCAGGAAGTGCTATTCTCACAAAAGTAGGAAATGCACTCTATGGCTCTTTATGTGGCTACAAGACGAATGGAATGGATCGATATAAGCTTACATGTTGAATCATTCTTTACCACCTCTTTTTTTCTCACCAGGTAGCCAGCAACAAAAGAAAAATTGTATTTGTGTGGAGTTTTCCCACAAATGGAAATGCAATTCTTAGCCATTTTTCATGTTTGACACAAACAACCAATCAAACTGAGAAATATGGTTAGTATCTCGGCAGTCAGCCACAAAACAAACAGCAAAAGCACATTACCATTTTTTTACCACCACCAAAAATGTATTTATTTATTGAGTGGGTGGTGGCGGCGGTGGTGGTGATATAGTATTATGATTTTATTTTCAGACAAATCTATTTTATATACCAAGTTATTGTTGAAAATAAAATTCTATAAAAAAATAATGCTATTTTCCTTCATGAGAGGATTTCTGTCTGTTCGAGTACAGTTGCAATATGAAATCAACTGACGATAAAGCTGTTTTGTGAAAGTTGCTTTTTAAAAAGCGGATTACTTTTTTGTTTTTCTGCATTTTTCCTGTCTGTGCACTTTGCTTTGAAAAAAATCGCTTCATTTCCCGAAAGCTTCAGTGTAGAAAAAACCATATCAAAATATTGGCAAAAGGAAAAGTAAATGGAAGCGAAAGATAGAAAAAAAAGAGTTTACAAGATCATCTTGATGATGATGATCATTGGCATGATCACTGATCACATCTTTCTTTTTGAGTCTCCCATTTCCTTCAGTAAACGTGTCTGGTAGAATGGTACATGGTACGGTACGCTACTCAAAGCTCGTTTTTCTTTTAAATCGTCTCATATTTTAGTGCTGTGTAGCTCTTCCTCTCTACTTACACTGTACACACAACAAAAGCTGTACAAGTACTACTAGAACTATTGAGCCTTCTCCTTACATTTCTTTTTTTCCAAAACGAGAGAAAAAAACCATATCCATTTTTCTTCCTTTTTTTCTCAGAATGAATGCATTGCATTCTTTTTCCCTTAACTTCATCTTCGTATCGTATATCGTGTGACTTTGCTTGCGTGCGCGGCGTCTCGTCGAGCTGGATAGCATGTATGTTTAAATATATCGCAATCGCAACATCACAGAAGAATATATGAAGAATCAAAGAGAAAAAAAATTCTCTCTGTTTCTATCCCTTTTTGGTTTGTTCAGTACAGACGAGTATTTTTTTCGGAGAAAGATAAGTGGATTTCCTTTGCTCCTGGGAAACTTTGAGAAATGATCATGATGCTCTACCAGAACCGCTACTACTATATTTCCCTCTTATGATGATGGTGGCTACTAACTGCAAATGTATGACATGTAAAGAAAAAATATCCACTACGAACTCCAGTAAAGTAAAGTCAAGACAGGACACACAATCTTTTCCCCATAAATGTTAGGTTGGCATGTAGTGTATACATCTATCTGTATATAAAAAATGCATAGAGTTTCTTACCCTCCTCGCATTTTGCCATTCTCATGATGATCATCATGATCATGACCAAAAGAGTGTATGTTTTGGTCGGTCGGTGGTGGATATCGACCAGGTGAAGATGGAACTCAACTGGGGAGTGATATGCGGCAAGCATATTACGACAAGAAGGAAAGCAAGGCCATGGTCAAGCATTAGTCTGGCTCTTACGCAATAATCCTTTTCTTTCTTAACTACATACGTTGTCGTGTGGAATAAAAAATGCACGAAAAAAAACCAAGCTTAAGTCTCACTGCGTCTCTGCAGCAGCAGAAGAATATCACGTTACATAGGAAAAAAGGCAGAGCAGGCCAGAGACCACCAGAGAAAAGGTCTTGTCTACTGGGCCATAGGGGATCACAGGATCTTGGATCTTCTTCCCAAAAAAAATGATAAAAAGAGCACAACTGCATTTTTCTTCCAATTCAATTGCCACTTGTGTTGTGGGAGTTTGGGAGCATTCACGTATTACCAAATATCCTTTTCAAGTATAAAATATATTTTGGATTTTCTAGTGTTCGGTTGGTTGGCTGGTAATCATAATCACAAACAAGCCAAGACATACATAATTTGTGAATGCCTCCAATCTTGGTAAAGATTTTTTTAGAACTGCAGTGTTGCTACAATGTTCACTTTTGGAAATGATCAAAAAAGGAAAGGCGTAGGCTATTGGTGTCCCATAATAATGATATGTGTGTGATCTTTACTGTCAGGATGATGGGGGTGCATGCAGCAGCAGCGCAAATGTAATGGCCATTCCATTTGTTACATTTTTTCCTGTGCATTGACAGTGTGTACAAGAAAAGCAATTTAGATTTTTCCCCTTTCACTCCGACTATTCAAGAAAAAGAGTATTTCGCTACACAGAAGGAACTCCCAATGCAATATTCTTCTTGTCAGGTCTCAATACGGTCATTCTGGGGCGGTATTGTGTATACTTGTGTGCCAACAACACCACTGTCACCACAACATACTTACAAAATATTTCAGTGCATCCTGTGATTTTTTTTCTAAAAAAAAACAGCAAATACTGTGCTGACAATCTGTAGGGATGAAAATGAAGAAATATTGACAATCCTTTCCATTTTTTAGCTGTAGTAAATCTGTTGTATTAACTTTCTAAATCTTGTGTATTTTTTATTTATTTCCAGGAAAATGCGGTTCTTCCAGCCCGTGCGTCCAGTTGTGCGTAGAACTGCACGATGGAACATTCGAATGTCAATGTCGAACAGGATACAGGCTTTTAGTGGATGGATATAGTTGTGTTGGTAAGTTGGATTTACTTCTTTTTCAAAAAAATATGGCGACATTCTTTGTTGATGGGAAATGAAATATTGAAGTCAAGGTTTGCCAAAGGGCACAAAAAACCCAAAGCCATGAAGATATTATGACATGCTTTTGTATTTTCTAATGAAAATTAATATATTAGCCCAGTAACTTAAGTCTGGACAGCTTATTTTCTAGTGAACTAGTTTCTTTTCTCATTTCCTCATCTAATTCCCTTGATGATTACCTTTACATAAGGCGCATGCACTCCCCGTTTCGTCGTAGTAAATTGTATTTCTTCTTATTCTTTTGTTTTTCCATCGTGTAATCAGGCCCACAGCTAAAATGGCTATTTCCTTTCACAACGAAATTAATATGCATAGAAATAAATGAGTTGGTTCTCTCTTATATTTTCTAAGCAAGCTTTTCATTTTCACCCGCGACCAGTGAGCTTTCTCTGCTCAAAAGGATTTTTTATTAGAAAAGCCTATCTTGTGTGTTTTGGTGGTTTTTGGTTGGTGTTGCCCTCCTCACCTGTTCCCTGGCTTTGGCTTGACTTGGCTTTGGCTTGCATGCTTTTAATAAAGTCAAAAAGCTTCCTGGGAAATTATTGCTTTGGCTCAAATTGCTAAATTACTAGGTTGGGTGGTTATGTTGTTTTCATAAATGTTACAATGTACCTATGTGCGTACCCTGTGTAGCGTAGAGAAATCTAACGAAATGACCCATAAATCACACAGCTGCACAGCAAAGATGTGACGTCATTTATGGAGGACACCTAAAAAGCTACCATCTAAAAAAGTTAGGAATCAGAAAATACAAAGAAACACAGCACGCATTAAAATCTTTGAGACTAAAAGCATTTTATGCTGATTTTATTCATGTTTTCTCCAAGAAAATGAGCAACCTCACCCGCCCAACAACATAATGTTTCACAGCCACACCAAGAAACACCAAAGCAATAAGCCATAACTCAGAATTTGTTTTTATTACAAAATATACTACTACGCATAGTACATCCCTAAAAAGCGCAGAAGCAGAAAAAGAAAGCAAAAAGCACAGCAAAATTCCTTTTTGGCTACAACTACAACAGCATGTTATTTTTCTTTCCGTGTCTTACTTAAATTATTACCACACCTTCACAACTTTTTTCTGCCTCCCTCCGATTCATTATGATTATTATGAACTGTGAAACTTGAAGTAAAAGAAATGTTCATTTTCTATACAATGTCCAGTGAACCAAACTTTTTTTTTCTCAGTAAGTATAGCAGTTTTTAGACATTTTACTTTAAGCTTGGTTTAATCAATTCATTGAAGCAAAAGGCTATGTCGCTCCACTACTCCGACTACCCTACCCGATCGAATTCCTCTTCTTCCTTCGAAACAACCCAGATAACTAGCTTTAAAGTAAGCAGGTATACTGCTGGTATGTATGTAGTTTGTATATTTAATAGTCTTATTTTTAGAAAAAGGAATTTTATGATGGAGCCTGTGTTCTTCTTCCTCTATCATTCAACTTCCTGTGTAGCTCTTCCAAGTAAAAAGCTTCTTTTTTTTGCTTAGGTCACACGAAGTGAAACGTGCTCCACCAAAAAAAGAAGGGAGAAATCAGACAAGTAAAAAAACGTATACAAGGCAAAGCAACTAACTTGCTTTCTTTCTTTTTCTTTCTTGAAGCTCATCGCACGTAGGTTAGTAGCAAACACACAACATCAGAATAAAAGTGAAACCACCAAAAAACACGATATGAAGACTAAGATGATCATCATGATGATACATGTCTTTTGGATACAAGAGTAAATTGCTATATGTACATACATACCTATGCATATTTGGATAAAAAAATACAAAGTACACTATATACAGCTATATCACAAGCAAACCCTCTCTGGGGTCATTTGCATTCCGCCTATAGCTCCTCTCATGCAAACATGCAGACTAGACATAAGAAGACACGGCATCTGTTTTTCTTAGCATTTTCGCCATTTCCTGTTTTCTCTGCCTTGTGTGTTTGCAAGAAAATGCCCATGCTGCCTTTGCTGTCGTTGTTGTTGACGATGACTAATGGCCAGATGCTTTCAAGACGGCTCACTTCACACACTGCCGTCGCGTCGCTGCGTCGTGCCATGCAAAATACAAACTTTTTAGATATGCATGTTGTCCAAAGTACAAACACGTCAGACAGCAAAACAGTTGGGAAAAAAAGGAATCATAAGAAAAAATATATATCGTATTGATCGGAATACCGAATGAGCTTAATTACAGTTTGTGTCCAGTCCAGTCACTCGACGTTCACCAGCCAGCATACCAGCATACAGCCACTTAATGAAAAGTGGCTCATGCAAACTTTGTAACGTGACGGTTGACGGTGGTGACAGCTGCAATTACTTTACCGTTTTTAGAGGGTGTCCTACATTTTGCTTATGGATGGATCACTTCCAATCCGATTGAAATGACAACCAATAATATTATTTTTTATATAATTTTGTATCTACAAATGTAACTGGTATAGTAGCAAAACAAACTAGAAAAGCTTTTCCATTAATTATAATGCTTACAAAGTAATGCTTACAAGCACAGCCAACAAAGAACGTAATCGAAGGTCACTTCATTTTTCATTAGGCCCCATTTCAAAAGCTTCTGATATTCCTTCTTGATGCATAATTTTATTTTGGGTGTGACGCTTTACGTGATAAGTTAATGAAATGTTATGCGAAGAAATAGAGAGAAAGTTACACGCAAAAAAATAGAAAATTGGGAAATAGACGCTAATGTAACATACAAACATGAAAGGCACAGAAAAAAATTGAGTCTCTTGAGACATATAATTTGATGGGAGGATTTTCACGTGTTATTCCACAAAAAATATTGGCAACGTGAGAAAGCAATGTGAACTAGGTACTTAGGTACATAGCCTGAAATGTGCGTCATCAAAAACGACAAATATACATAGAATAACGATTTCCAGAGTTTTGAACAAACAAGACAACAAATAAAATGTAAAATGGAGTAAAAGAGGAAAAGCGATGATGATGGCCTTGACAATATAATACAGAGAAAAGCTCGTGTAGGTTTTTCTGTGTTTGCAATTTACACACTAGCACACACAGATGACACAAAAAGAAATATGTATAGACAGACGTACATAAGCACCTTAATTGGAACAGATCCAAAGAGCAAACAAATCGTTATTTTCGCTGTATTTACTGTCTTCTCTCTGTCTGCTTGAGTGAGTCTTCTGCAAATCAACAATCAATGCCATCAGATATCCTATGAAAAAGTAAATACGCAGTAACATCGTTCTTCAAAAAACGCCACGCTTGATTATTAGAAAGTGAGTTGATATGAAATTTTTGAGATAAATGGACCATCATATCATGATGATTGGAGATGAGCATTAAAATAGGTTGCATCTCAAGAGAAAGTAAAAAATATGATGTTTTACAAGATATTATGCATCATCATATCGGATTGTGTATGTTCGGATGAAAATAAAGGTCAAGGGAAGCGGATATGACGATAATAATAACGAGCAGAGATCTCTCAGATAAACAAGATATGAGAGTTCCCCATTAAAACCAAACCAGGTCACTTGATTTTGTTATATGCGCCATCACATCATATCGCATCTCTCACAACACAATCAACCATTTTCAGCAAGAAAATGTGTGTACTGCTTGTTTACCCCGATCTCACGGGATGATAGGCTATGATGATATGTGGATGTGGATGATATGAGCGAGAAAAAAGATAAAAGTTGATTTTGCAAAGGGCTCATCTGGGGTTTTATGAAGGAAAGTGCTGCTGGTAGGCTGTGTTGTAAATTTAACCCTTTTTTATGAAGTACATACCTACACAAGTATGTACCTACACTTATCCAGCAAAATGGTACAACTACTAGTCTTTATATTTCTTCATCAGCCCATGATTTTTATTACCGATTTGAGTACCGTTTTTGCTCTGAAACATCAACTACTTTTAAACTAACAGTTAGAAGAGATAAAAAAGGGGACAATAAAAAATGGCTATCTGTTATCAGATGGCATAAGGCACAATATAAATATCCCATTTTTTGCTACAAAACATTTTACGACTTTTTCCATACTACTGGCTAAACTGGCCATTATCAGTTTGGAAAAAGCAATACAAAGCTTAAATGAACAAGAAAAAAAAATTCTCTGGATCATCGAATAGTGTAAATAAAATACAAAACCTTTTGTATCAAAACGATCACTAGCAACCTACCACCACCGCAGCAAAATATCACAATCATCATAACTTGGATGACACACAAAAATAGTAAAAAAGGGCCTAGAGAAAGGCAGAAACATTCCAAAACATAAGCTTAACTTCTATACTGCAACCCTGACTTGACTTGACTCCCTTTTACGATCCCCTCTTGGGTGTCATTTCGTGCATCATGATGATGATCGTGATCTCTTATGTCCTTGTGCAAGATGAACTGTATACTGAACTGTTGTATATCGTGCCTTATCACTCTGTTTCGTTCTACTTTGTTGCCTTCTTATTTAACTTTATTGCTGTTTCAGTGTCAGTAAATAAAGTCGCATGACACATTTAGCATCACACACATCACATCGCACATCTTCCCACTTTCAGTCAACAAGATTGACTCCATAAAAGTTAAATGGGAGAGATTCAACTAAAAATAAAAAAGGTTTTTGAGAGAAATGCTCATTGTACAGATTATTTGTAAAGAGTTCAAATCCTCAAAAAATTCGGTTTATTTCTAATAAAACCCGAACAGGTATGTGAAATAAATATGTATTAGGTATAAAGGAAGTTCGCAATCCAAAAATGTTACGTAGCCAAAACCAGCAAAAAAAATCTCAAGACTCTCCAATTCCACTTTTCTCTTGCTCTCCACTCCACCAGACATGTCTTCCTTCCGTATACTCTGTGGGGGATGCATAAAAATTGAAGAAAGCAAACTTGTCACACTTTTTCCATTCTGTCCACTAAATTGAAAGTTTTCATTTCAATTTCAGTGAAATAAAGTGTTAAGGGCTCAGGTGTGTGTGCGTATCTTGTATTACCTGTGGAGAAATAAAGGTAGCAACAAATTCAATGACATACATACTTTTTTATGTACATGTGTACATATACTTTTGCCTGGAATTGAATTTTTTTGTTATTCCGCCTACGTAAAGCCATAGCCACTCCACCACCAAAACAAACATTTGGTTTACTCACTCGCGTATTTTTTTTGTGTTCTCGCAGGCAAAAACGGAAGGGATAAACGCACTCGGAAAATGTAATCACTTTTTTCTTGACTGTGTTGAAGTCCCCTTCTCTCCACATCTTCGTTTTCCTTATGTAAACTTGTGTGCTTTCGACGTATTTTCTTTCTCTTTTTTTCTTTCTCCTGTGCACTGTTTTTTTCTGAGAGGATATTGGCTCCAAACTCCCGCATGGCATCAGACAGGTAAGATGATTTAGAAGAAGAAGGAGCACGCTATATTATAGCAGTGGCGGCTGGTAGCTGGAGCAGAACAAAAAAAGATGGAATTGCTCTATCCTCTCTGCTTTTCTGCACACAAGCACAGGCCTTTTTTGTTGTTTTGGGTGGTGGAAAAAAGAAAAATATGAGGAAATTGGAACAAAAGAAGAAAATAAAATGGGAAAAGTCCCTTACTCACTCAGTTGGTTAGTTAGTTATGTAAACCAACGCTAAACTCCTTCGTTCGTACCGCCATGCCATGCCACTGCCACCACCACCACCAGCGCTATAGAGTACACAGGGCAGATCAATAAAAGACTATCGACCTGCTTTGTTGTTGGTTGGGTTTGGGTTCCGTGTGAGCATGGCTTTCTCTCTGAATGCCTTTCTATTTTTTACGCTTCTGTAGAGCTCCCAAAACACAAAAAATGTTTATATTTTTATTATTGCATGTGTGTATGTATGTACATATTTTTACTCGCTCTTTTTGGTCTGTTGCTTTTTTTCAAGTTGGAAATTGAAACATGAATGGCAACATGTACATTTAAAAGCGATTTTACAAAAGTAGCGGTGGTGGTTTGGAATGGTATGGAGCAGGAGTAGAGGAACCACAAGAATGAATGGTGAAAAGCCAGCTTGTTATTTTCTTTCAGGGAGCAAATATCATATTGGGCGGTGTGATATTTTTTTGGTGTGTATTTTCCAATTTCTCTGTTGTAGCTCTCAGCTTTCTTTTGTGTTGGTAGAAAATGACAAGAGTTGTTTGGGAGGATGATGAAGTCTGTAAGTGACATTTGAATGGCATGTTTAGGTTGTGTGTTGTGTGCTGTGCTGCTGGCTTGTGTCATGTCCTTGTGAAAATGAATGAAACAGCAAGCAAAAAGCAGTCACATACACAAAAACGACAAGGAGTGAGATGAGTAAAATGGGAGAAGGAGAGAAAATGAGATAAAGGGTTAAAAATCGATATAAATGGTCTACTGCGCTTTTTATGCTGGTGTATGTCACCATCATCATCATGAAATGAAATTAGATACCACCAGCATTTTTCGCATGTCTCTGCTAATAATAATTAAATTACTGGGTTGGCTTTCATAATAAGTTAATTGGATAACAAAAAAGGATATGAGAAAAGTACCGTGGGTGGTATGGTGTCTGTGGTAAATGCTGTACATGACTAAATAATCTTTTATTTTTTTGCAGAGCTGACAAACACAACGCTCAGTGATGACAGCAGTGAGGAGGAAGAGGAGGAGGAGGAATGGCGTCAGCGAGAAAGGCAACAACTGGAGCTACAAGCTAAACTAAAGAAAGAACAGCAGGGCAAGGAGGCAGGGGAGCTGCCTTCAGGGTCCTCATCACGTACAAGTACAACAGTGACAAGGGACACCACCTCTGAATACAAACGAAGTAGTAGTAATTCTGGTGGTGGGAAGAATATGGCCGGTGCGGCAGCTGCTGCTGCAAGGGCAGCATCCCAAAGTAGGAAAAATTTGGTGGTTGGTGATGACGCTTTTGATGACAGTAGTGTACGTCCGCTCCCTCAGCCCTTGGCAAGTTTGTCGGGAAATAAGCCAATGACGAGGAAACCGAAAAAGCCAAAGATGACGGCGGATGCTGTAGTGGAGGCGATGAACAAGGCGGCGGAAGCGGCATTTACTTTTGACAAGGCGCCGCCCAGGCCTACAATGATTCCACCACAGCAACAGACTGTGGGAGTGACAAGTGAGAATAGTGTGCAGGTGGGCACACAGCAGAAAAAGGATAGTTTGCTGGAGGGAACGGCGGATGAAAATTATGAAGATGACTATGAGGATGATGAAGATGAGTCGAAAGAGGGGGAGGAGGAGGATGATGATGACTCGTCTGAAGAAGAGTATGACGATGAGGAGGAGAATGAAGATGAGTTGAGTTTGGAGGGTCAAGAGGATCTGGAGAAGTTGAAAGCTTTAACTTCTGGGGTTACTACATCTTCTGGAAGCCCAAGGTCATCGTCCGCATCCGCCTCTGCTAAAAGTAAGGATATAGGTGATGGAGGTGGCGAGATAATAGATGACAGTGAAGAGCTGCTGATCTCCTCCCCAGAGTCCTCCTCAAAGACACAAACAAGCAAAAAAGGAAATTCGAAATTTCAACAGGATTTATACTCGACCTCCTATGTCGACGGGGATGCGATCAGGGAAGGTGTGGAGTTCACATGGGACAAGGATGGCAAACAACAACAAGCTAGTCCGCCATCGTCCTCCTCCATTTTGGAGGGCAGTAGTACTACATTCGCACCAAGTAGCAGCAGTAGTCCAGCAACAACTGAAAGACCGGAAGTAGAGTGCCCTCTCAAATGCAACCGAGGCAGTTGCACAAGGGAGCCTTCAACCGAATCAGGAATGGAACAAAGCATGACCGGATATCGCTGTTTGTGTCCAATGGGCACCAGGGGCACCTTCTGCGAAGTCGGTAAGTTTATCAAAATGATCTAGTAGTCTGAGCTGCAAGCTCTCTCTTTATATTTAATGCATTTATGTAGCATCTTGTAATTATTATGGCGGCATAAAATGATTATAAGCGACACAACCAGCGTGCCAAAACCAAACTCCTTGCCAAGTTTAGTTTAGTTGGAAGCATAGATAAATTCTTTACTCTTTTTCATGGTGAAAACTGAGAGCCTTTCCACATCACCGTCACTTGTCATCATGCTCATTCCTCTGATGATGATCACGATGATGGGAATGGCAGCAGCCGGGAAACAGAAGAGGAGGACTTAAGAGACATAATGAATGGATGAAATTGGAGATGAAAGGCTAACAAAAAGATTTTATTATCATGCCGCTCTCTCTCTCTTTGATAGCTGTGTATATAGTTTCGTTGTTGTTCACTCACTCATTCAACTCAACTACCCATACCCATTATACAACAGAGGCACAATCTGAGTACATTTTCAAGCTTGATGGTTATTTCGTGAGAGCAGATGTGCCACAATCACTATTATCACACAAAAGCTTCTCCAAAAAACTAACAAATAATATGGAAATACCAAATTTCCCTATAAATATAACGGCAAGATGGCATCTATCTCTAAAATATAAAGGCCTTTAGCATAATAACGGCTTTGTTTAAAAAAAGAGAAGTTTCCGAGTATTGCAGATATGGCAGCGGGTTTCTATGTGGCTGGGTGTATCCGTTAAAACCCGTTAAAACCCGTACCCACTTGAGAGCTCAAGAGATGGGTTTTAATGGGTTTAATTAATTAACATGGGGTACATATAAGCCATAGAGTAATATAAAGTGCGCCAAATTCAAATTTTAAATGAAGACCCGTTAAAACCCGCATACCCGTTAGAACCCATTTAAACCCGTTAAAACCCGTACCCGCGGGTTTCTATGTCCAAACCCGCGGGTTTTGCCATATCTGGAGTATTGCTGTTGGGCTAGGTTGGACTGTTACTTCTCTACTTGTGTGTGTTTTTTTTGGGATGCGCGAAGAAATTGTCAAATTGTCAGCCTTATCATTTGTCCTTCCCTTTTCCCTCCCGTTTCCTCTTGGTCTCCGTAAAAACAGTCAACCTGATCCATTTCCTTCCTAACAGGATTAATACTACATTTCTAAAAGCAGCAGGCATCGTACACACTACAGTTGCTCATAAAAAATTAGACTTACTATCCACTTTGTATTCAGAGGAATAAACAAATACTACTAAAATGTTAAATAAACGGCCCCATTTCCCGAAAACCGCCACATAATAATACTAACTGTCTTTTCATTCTTGCATGCATACATATTATTTTCCTACTGGAGAAAGTGCTTCCGTTTTTCCATGTTCATTCAATAGACACGACGATCCGAGAGTGGAGAGAGAATGCACGTCGTGTCAACTCAAGTGTCCAATTAATTGTCCCTTTTTCCTTCTTTCCGTTTTCCCTTTTGAATATAGAGATGCACATAAAATAATACACGCTTTCCCTCTTACAAAACTTTTCCAAATATGTTGCGTGCATATACATCTCTATAGCTTAAAGCACATAGCTTTCTCTTTGAAAGAAAAAACTTTTGCTTTGCAACTTGCTAAAATCCACCTTTAAAATATTTTAAAAGAAAAAAAGGTAAAAAAGAAAGCTGCTTTTTACTGCACTTCGGGTACAAGCATAGCACTTTGTTAATAGGATAGATACCCGTCAGAGTTTTCCTTTTATATAAGAAGCGAACTCAGTCAGAGTACTTGATAATTTACAGTTGAAAAGGCAAGATGAAAGGGGACAGTAAAAAAATGACTTTGTAATTTCTTGCATTTTTTTCCTTCCTTCGTTTTTTTACTTCGGAGTATAATTCCCTTGTTCCTACATAGCTTCTCTCTGTTAAAGAATAGAACAGTTGAACAGAATTGTTGAGAGAGAGAACAAAGGAATGAAAGAGAAAAGAAAGCTGTTGATCTTCTTGGATGAAAGTTTTGTAGTTTTTATTATTTTTTTGTCTACAGGCAAGGCAAGAATTACTTTTCACTTGGATGATGATGATACAGCAAGCCATCAACTAAGTCAGTTTTCCTTTCAATTTAAACTTTCTTTTTTTTTGGAAGAAAAGAGACAAGAGTACATACAAGAGCGACAAAAAAAGAAAAGAATTGGTCATTCGCCAAGAAAAAAATCTTCACAATTCTTCACCATCAAAACCAGAAAAGAAACTCGTCATAATTTTTTAAAAAGTGAAAATAAAATGCAACTGTTTCTCGGTACTTTGCAACTAAAGTAATTTATGAGAGAAAAGCGAGTACATTGTACAAACTACGTACCTTTCCCGTGAAAAAATCCCATTATGTGCCATATATACACTTAACCAGTTAGACATTTTTTCTCCTAAAAGGTATTCAAGAAAAAGAAACTTATGACTATGCGAAGAAGATGAAGTCATTTATTTTTTTGAAAAGAGTAAACCATGCGTGTACACTTTAACTCTTTTCTTCTTCATTCATTTCATCCATCTACCAAGTCCTTTGAGAATTTTGCTCA
This sequence comes from Entomobrya multifasciata, assembly GCA_034693345.1. Lineage (NCBI taxonomy): Eukaryota > Metazoa > Arthropoda > Collembola > Entomobryomorpha > Entomobryidae > Entomobrya > Entomobrya multifasciata. The sequence goes on along the minus strand of JAQFXM010000520.1, from coordinate 26,606 downwards.
ACTCATTTTTGCTCCGCTTCACTTAAGCCGATCCTTCTGCTTTCCTTCTTCATCGTCGTTTTTTTGTCGTCTCTACAACCAAATGCAATGCAAGTTTATCACAAAGCACAGCAGCTGTAACGGTACATTATATACCTTTTTGTTTAACAACTACTAAATCGACTAAAGGTTTCCTTCATTCTATTTTCAGAAGAAACTCAACTCAATTTGAATCATTCTACTCTACACTGTTCTCCATACATATATTTCGCTATTTTGCTAAGGAGAGCGGAAAAGTAACAGATGGATTGGCGGTGGTGGCGGTGGTAGATAGGAACAGTGGGGAAAAGTTTGCTTTATTTCGATTTCTCCCATTTTCTCCAAACTGACGAGAGAATGTCGACTTGAAAATGTTCTTGCGACAAGACAACGAAGAACATGAATCAAGAAGACTAGACAAGACCAGGTTTGTTCAGTAAGGTCCTTTTTGTGCCCTCCAACTCCATCGTCCATGTCCGCTGTAATAATGGGTAGCGTAAGTAAAACTAGAAGGTGTCCCAAGGGACTCATAGATTCCCAGTGTAACTGGCGTCCTGGGTCATTTCTTTCGCTAAACTGTCCCATCCAAAAATATAGGCAGTTCTGCGTACACAAATAATTTCACTGAAAAAATCTCCCTCTCTCTTTTCCTTCACTTTATAGACTTTTTCTTTGACATTGCCATTGTCCTCCCCTTCCTCAACTCTTTTTATGGCTTATAATCTAAACTGATCGTCATCGCACCATCGTCGTGGTCCACCGTTTTTTCTTCATCAGATCACCAAACACATTTCGCATCATCCTTATTGGCTACTTTGTTTCACTAAGAAACTTTCCTCGCGCCTGTGTTAATAGCGTCATCAAAGCTTATATGGTGTGGGGGACCGTGGTCATCTCGACTGATTATATCGCTTCTTTTATTTGTTTTCCTTTCTTTACACGTCATCATTACAATTTACAACCCGTGAGTCGTCACATTTATGTGAATGACCCCTTCCTATTTTTATCGATATAGGGTATCTATTTCGTACAATAGCCTTCAATCTATTTACAATCTGCGATAAATCAGATTAATTAAATGATTTGAGAGGAAAACAAAAATGCTCCAAGTAAATGCCAGTTCCAGTTTAGTTCCGTCCTAAATACACTCAAAGCATAGCGAGCAGTTACATAAAACACTACAGGATTAATTACTTGTTACTAAGAACTCATTATCCTCTAATTTTTCTACTCTACATATTTAATTTGAGTTTCAACAAAAATAATTGCTCTAAAAAACTCATAGATAAGCTCAAGTACTTCTTTTTCATCTGAACACAGTAATTCTATTCTACACCAGCCGCCGCAAGTAAAAAATATAAAATCCAGGTAGCAACAGCAATTTGCTTTGGAACGACACGACAAGCTTATTGCCTTCTTCTTTCTTTTTTTCTTCCTTTCTTTATTCACCACTTTCAATTCAACAACCACCTTTTTCTCCCATTTATTGGAGTACAAGTACACCTTCTTCACAAAAGAAAAGTGTAGATAATAATAACGATATTTTCTCTTTCTTCCTTTCTTTTCCTTTTTATTCCACAAGAAAAAGCATCTTGCTTTTTCGCTTTTGCTGCTTCTGCCTCTTACTAGATTCATTCCAGGTGAAATAAGAAATTCAATAAAAGTTAATGTCTGCAACTACATATTATTATCTCACATTATTTTCCTTTCCTTTCCTCCCTTTTTTCCCTGCCTGTCTGCATGTTTGTTTTGTTGTTACTTGAGAAGTTCTGCCTTCCGCCCAAAGGTACATACGTAATACATAGGTACAATATTACCTACTACACAGCTCAGTCAGTACTACCACCAAAAAATATTGCATTTCTCTCTGATTTTTCTTCTATAGCTTTAGGTGCATAATAATAACATCCGCCGCTGTTTCTCTCCTCTCTCTACTATCAACAGTCAAGCTAAAAATTCAATTGAAAATGGCGATAATGATAAAATATTCTTTTATATCCAGAAACATTTCTACCAACCTATCTCTCACATTGTTGCTGATGTGGCGGTGATGGTGCAAGTAGAAACTCACTTATGTACATATCTTGTGTATTTCCCTGTCTTTTTCCTTCAATTCATTCTTCCTTATTATTAGGCACATAACAAAAATACTAGAAACACCAACACCATCACCAACACTCTATAGGAAACGTTATATAATGGCTTGTTTTCTTTCACTGTTTGATCATGTGAAAGTACGGAATTGGGAAAAGCTGTTGCTGGTTTGGTCTTGGTCGTCTGCTGCTACTTTACTTTTTTTCTAGGAATTTTGTTTTTACTTCTTCCAGGCATATGCCTAAACTGAACCGCCAACAAAACAACTAGACAAAAAAGTGGAAATAAAATAATAGCTTTTCTTTTCCCATTCTTTTTCCTCCATATACATAGCCTTTCATCATCATCATCATTGCTATCCATGCATCGTCGTCTTTCTATTTTTCTCTCGCTGAATAATAACAAAAAATAAATTTATATGAAAGAGAAAGAGAGAAAGAGTGAGCGGCAAACGGTGGACCAACGGGGAAAAGTTTTTGTTGTTCTTCTTGTCTTGTCTTTTTGAATGCAATGCAGTGAAGAGATCTATGAGACGATGCCAACTATTTTTTTTGAAGATGGATAGATGAAAATTCATTTTATTTTCCAAGGAACAACTTTTTTGTTTGGCCGGTCGCTCGGTCGTGGTTGGTGGTGGTCCTTTTTCTTTCTTTTTTTGGTTCTGGTGGTGGTCGATCTTTGTTGGATTTGTTGAATGGATGGAGTATAATAACCTCATATCTTGGAAAAAAGTCTGTGGGCGCTAGCGCTACTACTGTTTTTGTGTGTAATGGGAGCATCCACAAATGATGTCAGTTTTAGAGTTGGATTTTTGAGTGAATGGAAATGGAATGATTTTTTTGGGTGCCTTGTAAACCTGATATGATCAGTGAATGCAGTCATGTGGGTTGTTTTCACTTTGGCTATGTGGTTTGGTCCGCTCCTCCAGTAGTCTTCTTTTTTCCATTAATGTAGCCTCTAGCTAGCATGGTTATGTGAGTGAGTATAAAAGAAAGGGAATAATCCTTTTCTTCTGAAAGATCTCCGTATCATCATGTCGTGTCAACGTTCGTTCATACAAAGAGTACAGAGTGGTCTGTACTTTACGCCAGTGCACATGGTGCCCCTAGAGTTTTTCATGGGAAAATTGGGGAAAATAAAAGAAAGTCTGTATCAAAGTAAAGTATGCATTATCAAGCTTTTCAATCTGTTTGACTTGACTGATAGACGGATCTTGCCACGAGGAAAGAAAAAGAAGCCAAATGATTATCTAAGCTTTTGGCTATGCAATGAGCTACTTTCAAGGAATTTCCCATGTATTTGTCATGTGTCCAGTAAAAATTTTCTGTAGATAAAGTTCTTCGATTAAGGGAATAATTTAGAAAAATTGGTTAAACTTGTTGAACTTTTAATGCATTATGGGTTGAATATAAAAGAATGTGTGTTTATTTAAATTTGCAGACGAAATTCCGGAAGAAGGAGGTGGCTACAACAGCGGTCTTTTCCGGGGACAAAGTTGGGTAGCATTTCCAGTTCTTCATGATGCCTACATGTCCGACCAGATCTCACTGGAATTCCGGCCAGAGTCTGAAAGTGGAATTTTGCTGCTTACCGGCGAAAGAGAAGATTTATCCGGTGATTTTCTTGCGCTCTACATTCGTGATGGGTATTTAGAGTTCAGGTGAGATAGATATATGGATGAGATTTGTATAGAAAAATTTATGGGTAAAGTTTATTTGTGTTTTGTAAGAAGACTTTACTTTAATAATATCTATACATTTTCAACCCATTTTCTTTTTAGATTTGACTGTGGTTCCGGACACGGAATGGTCCGCTCTGCGACTCCAGTACTTCTTCAACAATGGAACAGGGCGAGTATCGTGAGACGACGGTGGGATGGTTGGATGCAACTTAATGATGGACCTTTTACACAGGGACGCTCTAAGGTATATCTCACGTGATAATATTTTTGGTGTTGGTATGCGGATGCGGGTTGGTTGTCGGTTGAAGTTATTAATGCCCTAGTGAACACAACACGTAGTTGGTGTGTTGTTGGTGGAATATTTTATTGAAAATTATAATGAGAAGAGCTCTTTCATACAACACTCCAGATTGCGAAAATTTTGTCATATTTCCATTTTGTTTTTAGTTTTTAGCTAAAAGCGTGTAATCAAGAAAGCAAATTGAGTGAAAAGACAATACAGAAGTTCATTATAAATTCTTTGCGTTTGCAAAATATGATTTCTCAATTATATTCAATTTCCTACATTATTATGCTGTTTTCACCATCTGCATTACTGCCAACAGGGTAGACACTAAAAGTTGTTTAATTTTGCTATTGGTCGTATTTTGATATCTGCTTCACTGAACAAGTGGATCACAACTATATTCTCAACCACTACCTTGTCGAAAACACAGCAAAACGGTGTCGTAATAAATCTTTAAAATACATATGTGAAACTGAAAACGCGTTGTGAATTTGTTATTGCTAATTTCATTACCGTATCCAGAAATGGCGTACTTTTGTGTGAAAATTAAATAAATAGGAGAGGATTAACATGCAAAACATTCAATAATCGTAATGGATTATTCCGAGAAAGATAGTTTGCAAAATGGAGGAATGAACGGAACGGACGGAACAGCAGGTATGTGGTCCCGTCCAAAAAACTGACAACATTAAAAATGATTTATTGGAAGTACAGGTGGGCGTTAACCGTTTCACCTGCTACTTTTATGATAGGCTGTTGTTGTACAGACGGAGATATATAAATAGTCAAACTTAAATATGTGCATGCTGAATTTTGGAGAAGCGTTTTGAATTGAATTTTGTAAAAGTAGAATGAAAAGGCATGTAGGCAAGTCAGGAAGACGATTATTTTGTGTGTGCACAGCGCAGTCAACTTCTCGCTGAAAATATTATTATCTCTGAGACTTGTTCGTCTTTGTATGGAATTTCGTGAAGCCCTAAGAAATATTCCAAAATCTCGAGTGAAAGTGATAAAAGCAACAATAAAAACAAGTACTTGTGCATATGTATAGGGAAATGGCGAGAAAAGTAGAAAATGTCGTTTCTTCGGTTCTGGTGTGTCTCTCGACTATGCTTGCACGATGGTGATAGAGATGATAATATGTGATATTATATAACGCTTCTGTTCTGTACGTGGAAAATGAACAAGAAGAAACGAAAGAAGAGTAGGGGAGGGAGGGAGACAGCTCACCGGAAATTGAAATGTCGACTAATATAGTCAGTTGGCCATTATCACAAATACGCCACTATTGCATATATTCTGTTGGTATGTTGTAAGAGCGATACAGCGAGAATAACTGGAAGGGTGGGGGAATAAGTCTCTTTCACTCTGACAGACTGAGAGAGACACGGCAAGAGAGAGAAATTGTGAATGTAACAGAAAAGAGAAAGGGAAATTGGAAATGAAAATGTTGATTAATAACGTGTCTTCTCCCATAAATATTCTGATGATGAACCACCATATCATCACTGTCATTATCAAATCATTCTTTGCGTCCTCTCATTCGTTTTTATTCATTCAATCCATTCTACTCCCTGCTAAAAATTAAAGCGCGAGTGAATCACAAAAGCGAAATGAAATACTTAAACAAAATGACAATGACGTGAAAGGGAAAGCTCATTATATGAATAGCTGAAAATTCTACACACTCATCATTTTATTTACATTTTTTTTACAGGGTCTGTTCTCTCGTATCACCTTCCGCCAGCCTGTATTCATCGGAGGACCTGGTAACATTACTTTCACAGCGACAGGCTCCACACCTACCAATTTTGATGACGAGCCAGAGCTAAGTCCACCGCCTCCATTGTCCTCATCCACAACCCTTTCCTTATCCTCATCTTCATCATCGTCTGCACCCTTTTCTCCATCTCTCCCATCGTCCGAACCTTCCAATTCCTGGTCTCCCCTTCCCCGTGGCAGTGTCGACGAATTTTTCGTAGCTTCTGCTTCCGTCGTCGAGGATCCTTCCGCCTCGGGCAGCTCCTCCACCGCGCTACCCAACTCCTCCAACAGTCTTTCCGAAAACTCTTCAACATCTGCTTCTGGGACAGAGTCAGCAGATTCCAACGACGACAGTACAACATCAATTGCATCTCTCCTGAAGAAAACAGGCGGCTTCCGAGGTTGTATCCGCAATCTCGCCATCAATGATCGAGCTTACCGATTTGGGTTGGAGCCAGCTGGGGACTCGCTACAAGGTTTTGATATTGGTAAGTACACAAGAAAAACTTTTTTTTGGTTTTTTTATCCTTATCATCATCACAAAACAGTTTTGACAGAAACCCCACTCAACACCATGCACAAGAGACAAGCAACAACTTTTTTTGCAGAGAAAAACAGATAACCATGTCATTAGGCATTAGTGCCAAAAATAGTTACGTATCCTAGAAAAATGCATCTGTTACCATTATGCTCAACTGCTCAAACTCATCATCATCATCTACATACACTCCAACATTTTCATGATGATCATACCCAAAAAACTAAATGAAGAGAAGAGAGAACGTGTGGTAACAGTCGGCATATATGCCTGTCTTGTCTTTCTTTCTCGGCGTGATGATGATTATCACTGTTGTTGTCGTCGACTTTGTTGTTTCTCTTTTTCAGAGTATTTTGTGTGTTATCTTGAAACTAGGCCAACTTTCACCATCATCACCACTCACACCACGGTCCCCACCGTCGACCACACACAGTTTTCTCGCCTTTCTCTCGTGTTTGGTTGGGAGATGCCACCACAAAAAATATGATACTTTTTTACTATTTGCGCTATATATTGTGGTAGCGCAGCGGCTTGGTAATCTCTTTGAGTGTTAGGCTGATGATCACCGGGGAATACTAGACAAAGTGTGTTTATTTCCTACTTTGTCGGGAGAAAGAAAAATACTTAAATTCTTACTACCTGGCCAACTTGAACTTGAACAAAGTCACGAAATTCAAACTGCGCCAACTTTGGAATCGTACCCTATTTTAGTTTTTTCAGGAATTTTTCGAATGTGTATACCTATTATAATGTACACACAAATGACATACATTCCAACATGTCTCTAGTCTCAAAACTGCCGTGGGTGGTGGAAAGGAAAATGTGATCATTGCTTTTGTCATCATCATCATCATTACTTCCACCACTCTACTGCTTTTTTACTGAAAAAAGAATTTGCTGTGTGTAAACTAATATTTTTTTTCAATACTGCGGAGAGAGGAGTAAAAAGTAATATTCTCTCTAGACCACTCTGAGCAAATTGTAGTTACTCCATCAGTTCCATATGCACATAAATACAAGAAGAAAAAAGAGTTTTTGTTGTTGTAATGTGAATTTGTGTGTCCTGTCATTTATATTTTTTATCTCTGTGAAATTTTCTCCTCCTCCTCCAGAGCCCCGCTTGTCGGAAGACACAAGCAATAATAATCGGGAGACAGAATCACAGCTTCCTTGTCGTTTCTCTTCCCTAAACAAACTAATATTACATTACGTAAGGGCAGGCTTTTACCAAATTGCGATCATGATATAAATATACAACGAACGAGAATATAACGTCTTGTTTTTCTAGTGTACAAACACTTTCGTCGAAAGATACACTCTTTCCAAATTTACTGTGGTTTTGGGTGACTTGGTTTGCCATTTTCTAAAATAACAAAATTGTGTGGGAGAAAGCTAACTCGGTTTCTTCTGTTCTATGGTTTTGTTTTTGATTGTGTGAATATGTCCTACTTTACGTTTATAAAGAAAAACCAAACCACTGGAACAACCAAACCAGAAAAAGAAAAAAGATTTACATTGAATGAATGAGAAAAAGAGGTGCTTTTTGTTGCTATCTATCTCTCTCACCATAAAGTAATCTTGTGTGCATACATGTTGTACACTAACTGCACGTCTGCACGGTGGTGGGGAATGTGGAGAAGAGGGGGAGGGAGTAAAAGGATAAGTTAGCGAAAGGAAATATGAGACATTCATCCAAAAGACAAGTTTTTGCTGTCACTCGCATATTTTTTTCCGGAGGAATCCACCTCCTCTTCACAAAATATGTAATCTGCAGCAAAAAAAAAGAGACTGTCTGCATTTTGTATGCTACTTGTATCAACAAAATAACATTTGAGAAGAAAGGGAAATGAGAAAATATGTAAAAATAGCAGAGAGTCCCAGAGAAAAAAATTCATTGCAAAAATGTTGCTGTCATCATAATACCCATATCGTATAGACCACATTATTAAACATTTCACATTTTCTTTTACTGTGTCAGTAGTATATTAGGAGGATATACATATATTATGTTGCTCAAGTCACTTTATTTTGAGAAGAAAAATCCTTGATTTTTTTTCGCAAGAAGGATCTTTTCCTGTTATCATCATGACATGGGTTTTAAACTTTCTCTTTTTTAAAGAAAAAAATGTGTAACTGTCTTTTGCGTCATAACATTAAAGTGATATGGAATGGGGTTGTTTTGCTATTGTGCTTAACGTCAGTCACTCAGGTAGGTAAAGGTAAATTTTAAAACGCTTTCAACGCTTCCATCATCAAATCGTCGTGATCATCACCATCATCGTCTAAAAATGGCAAATAAAATATCTTAAAGGGTGGAGTAAGCAGGAGAGATCTCCAGGTGAAACCCTTTTAGGGAATAAGAAGAAAACATTGAACACGTCATAAAAACAATATAAACAGAAATACAGACGCCTACCTTTTTATTCATAGACGAGCTTTTATCCCAAAAAAACTGTTATTTGCGTAATATTCATTCAGCATTCATTCTTACCTTTTCTGCATACCTTCAAAATGACTTGGTTTTTTAATCTGCTTGATGGAAAGTCTGCCAGGGAAAAAGCAGCCTTCACTGCATATTTACATCTCTCAACACAATGGCAGCTTTAATAACATTCCTTGTCTTTTAGCACACTACACATAAGACAGAGATAAAACGAGGTAGAAGGTGGTGCAATCGTTTTTATCACAAAAAATAAGTAGGTAGCCTTAAAAAACAAGTTGCTAATGCATTTATGCTTCATTGGACACGTGTACATCATCAAATGATCAGTTGAACGTTTTGTACATGGTATCATGATGATAATGATGACTTGGGAAAATGAAAACAAATCATTTCATCTTTTCATCACCAACAAAGTACACCTACCTCTGCGCTAAAAAACTAAAAAATAAGTAGGCTTGCTTTTATTTTTTATGCCATTTGTTCTCCATCAGAGAAAATTGGAAGAAGCACACAAAAAGGAAATAAAAAGATGAAAAAAAGGAAAAGGATTATTATTGATTTTCTTTTTCCTGTTCTACTTTTTTCCTTTTATTATTTCCATCTATTTTTACTGCGACGTGTTTTGCATAAAAATAAAATATAAAAAACTGTGTTTAAATGTGTTACATGTGAGAAGCTTTCTTTTTTGAGAAAGAGGACCGTGTAAACAATAAATTTAGCATGAAACATAAAATTGAGAGTAAATATTTAAAGATGGCAAGGCAGAAAAAAAAGATGAAAGTGGGATGCTGTCGATGATGATGACAGCATGGATTTGTTTTTTAAGTTGAATGTTATAAAAATAAAAGAAGATATATCTTTTCACTTATTTTTAAAATCATCCCGAATTCCTATACTCTATTGCTTTGAAAGAAAATTGCAAAACGATTTTTGTACTGAGAAAAATTGATAGAGGAAAAAAGTAAAGTACAAATTTTTTGTGACTGGTGGAGGAGGTATAGTGTTGAGGAGTTTTGCAAGGAAAAAAAGTTTAGTAACAAGCTTGTTACTTACATGAAAAGGGAAAATGTATGGAATATTTAGAAGAGGATCAGTGAGGCATGTCAGAAAGTGATGATGAGTGGATGAAAATGATGAAAAGGGTGTGTAAAAATCATAGAAGAGAAGCAAGCGAGTCTATTTTTAATGGCTTTGCAGAGAGTGAGGCAAAGGCCTTTGGCCTGCTCTCATCTTCACTCAATCAACATTTCCATTTTCCGATTTCCTGCAGTCTCCCGTCTGGAATTACACAAGTTATGTAGATGTATGTATTTTTATTACGGAGGAACCTTACTCTTTGCAAGTACGGTAGTGGTACAAGTACAAAATACACGCGACAAGTGAACAAAAGCAGAAAAGACAAGCTGATATACTAAGACAAGTCCAAAGGGAAATAAAGCGTACTCACTCTCCACTCACATCACAACTCATTTTGGCTCTATATTGCTTGGCGTTAGGAAAAGGGTTTAAATGGGAAATTGCGAACGAATCTCTCATTATTGTGGATGAGCTCCTCCTACTCTTCACACACACTTGTTCTCTATATATATTTTTCTCGTTCGTATTGTCATTGTATGAGAAATAATGGATTCTTTACACTTTTATGTTACATGTACTTTACTTACTAATACAAGAGCAGAGAAAAAGATTTTTTTGGAACCATGTCTGTGCCTGTGCACGCGGAGAGAAAAGGAAATGGGAAAATGCTCGTTAGTTCAACACTCTCACTAATTCTCAGCCTTTCTCTCTCTCTCTCGTCATCAGATCAGAGCACTTCAGAGTTCTTTCCTGCTGCTGTTCTGTTGTGTTAGCAAGTTAGCAGCTTAAATCCAAGTTTTGGAACTAATTCGAAATTTACGAAAAAAAAGTGTGAGAGAGAGAATTATTTTTTTGGGATGTTGAGCAATATTGCATTGTTGTGTAGTTCAGCAGAAAAGCAAGAGAGAAAATTCCTGTATTCTCACTCAACTCAACTCAAAATCTATTCCGAGACCGTGAATCCCTTTTCTCCGTGTACAGTAGTGTCGCGTTTTATGTCTCTCAGTCTCGGCGCTGCCATTATTATTATGCGGCTCTTATACATAGGCACATGTAATGTCCATATGCATCCGTGTAAATGTAATGTACATATGTAAAGGCCATTCAGTTGTTGAGAGCTGTGCTTCTTTCTCTGCTTGTTTGGGATTTTAATGCATTTTTAATGAATTACAGGGAAGTATACTTTGGTCATGAACTAATTATTCATGGACCTATGGTCCTGGACCACCACATCATGCCGACATGCATGCATTCACCGAGAAAAAAAACCAAGCACCGCATTCATTTCATCGCATTCAAAAGTCCAAAGTACAAATTCTATCCACAAAAGGGACCACCTACTAACACTGCGCTGCTCACACTTATTCTGCTTCACTTTCCATTTCCTCTTGGTTTGTAAGCAAACTTGCTATGCATTTCATTTCCTTTTGTCTTTTTTTTATCACAGTACAGCAGTAGCATCATCAACAACAAACCATTTCTCACCAAAAATATCCCAAGCACTTATTTTTGTTGTATTTTTTTCCGTTAACGAGAGAGAAAGAGAGTGGTGGCCTTCTACTAATTTATCATTGGCTATGTTCTAAGCTTGATTATTAGTCCCTGACACGTTTTTTGCACCCAAGTGGTGGGATGATGGTCATCATGATGAGAACGTGTCACTAGTCTCATGAGTCCACATGCTACTCTCAGTGTCGTGGACTTTCTCCCTCTCTATCGTCGTGTTCATGTGTGTCTGCACTCCTTCATCAATTATAAAAGTGTGAAAAAAACAAAAAGAGCTTTTTAAAGCACGTTCATCGTGTTCAATGGTTCTGCTCAAGTGCTTTTCTTTCGTCAAGACAAAAATCACGTGATTACTCACAAAAAAGAAGAGCAAAATGAAGAAAATGGAAAAATAATGTAAAGGACTCCAATGTACAATCCCATTTGACTTTTTTAAATTGGACAAAAAATAAAAATAGCACAACAGAGAAATTAAAATGGGTACACATAAAAAAACTAGTTCACTTATTTTCGTATTCTGAAAGAGGGTAATTCTATATAAATATTCATCTCATTCATTGCTCTGATGTGATGATGTTATCATGAGAGAGAGGAAAGTATGCATGCATGCAATTTTATTATTATACATATTCACGTTACATACTTTCGTTGAGAGATCTTTTGCCATATGAATACTTAATTTGCCAAATTTTTTGGCACATTGTCAAGTCATGAAAAAAGTGTGTAAAAAGTATAGCCATGTTTAAAAAACTACATCACTTTCTCCTTCCAAAAAAAGAAGCATATTTTCCTTTAAAAGTCCATACCGTACCATAATATCTGCACTTACACACATGCTTCAACTTTCACTATCCACAAAAATACCAGAAAACTTTTCTTTTCTTGTGTTGCCCTTTAAAATATATATATGATTATTATGCAAACGGTTTAAACACTCTGCTACTCCCGTCGTCACATTTTCTTTATTTTCATCCTCCTATGTGTTCCCAGTATACCAACATATTATCCTCCCAAAAAAAATATCCAGGTCTTTCCTATTATTCAGGGCACCAGAAAAAGTAAAAGGGAACAAAAAACCAAATGAATGGAAAAAGTGAGCTTCATTTTTACTTTACACCAACTCCCATATCTCCTATCTCACACACAAATGAAGAAGAAAAAGCCAAGAAAGAACAAAAAAGTGTGTCAACTTAAAAAAACTTGTTCCTTCTTTTTTTGTTCATCCTCCTCCACCACTTTTATTTTAGTATTTTAGCCAACACTACCGACCAACTTTTATTTTGTGTGTGTACTCCAAAAAGATGGGATGGATATGATGAATATAATATTTTTCGTTATGAATACACTATGCATGTATACTTCATTCTGTTGCCGATGATGATGATGAAGATGACGATCATACCAACTTCTAACATTACCAAACAAAAGTGAAGCTATCAAGGCAGAAAAATGAAAGGAAAGTTTCGTTTTTATTATATAGCTCATCAGACTTATCATCATCAAGTCAAGTCAAAAGAGAGAAAAAAGTCGAGAATTGGCATATTTTTCATCGTTGAGTTGGTTGAGCCACATGAAAAAATATGTCTTTGTTGAGGAGACAGTGGTGTACAATAACAAGAAAAAATGGAGTGGAAATTTAGTGGAGAGCTCGGCTCTCTCTCAATTATGCATTTTATTAGGGAAAGATTGAATATGATGAAAAGACGAGAATACATGAAAGGGTAGCAGTATATATTTTGTGGTTATATGAATGCCATGCCTGTTTTGTGGCTTGACTGTGCGGCTCAATTAAAATGGCGTCTTGCACCAGATACGTACCCCAAAAAATATGCGTCTAATAATAATGAGTAGTTCAGAAAAGGAAAGGCGTTGGAGTAAGAAAATAACTGGAATTGTAGAGAATTGAAAGGAAACCTTCTCTTTCTATGAAAAGGGTTAAAAGGGAAAGAAGACAAAAAGAATGGGGAAAGATGTGTGATGAGGTTGTAATAAGTGATGAGTGTGTCTTGTGGTAGTGGTGTTGCTTTATGTCACTGTCAAAGTCGTCATCATCTTAATAACTGTGCTCATTAGTGGTGTGGTGAGGCTCAAAAGAAAGAATGAGTGAATGCGCTTGATTATTTCAGTTTTTATTAATATGGCCGTGTGCTGTCTTGTCTTGTATTTATTTTAGAGAGCTGTAACGACCAGGGAGTCTGCGACCTCGTCAAGTGTCAGCATGGTGGCCAGTGTCTTGTGCAAAAAGATGAGAATCCCACTTGTCTCTGTCCGTTGGGATTTAGTGGCCCATTTTGTGAAACACCTTTGGACCTACAGGTATAAATGTAGTATAGTGTTGTATAGTAGATAGGCATTTTATGTAAATTATTCTATTTTTTTTGGAGAAAATTATTCAATTTGAACTTTTTTCTTGTAGATTCCAAGTTTTAACGGGTCATCATACCTGAAATACAGTGGACTGGGTTTGACAAGAGTGCTGAGTTGGCTGGAACTAGAAATTGTAGTGAAACCGGATGCAATGGATGGGCTGATACTTTATAATGGATATAAAACTGATGGGATGGGTGATTTCATAGCTCTTACTATTGACCAAGGATACTTTGAGTTTGCAATGGACCTCGGTACAGGAACCGCTATTGTCAGGTTGGTAGACATAATTCCTAGAAAAAATAATTTGTTGGACTGAAGCATTGAATCATATCAAAATGTGGGATCATTCTAAAAATAATTTACAACGGGAAAGCATTTTTATTGTGTGTTATGTGGTTCTTGTTATCTGCATATTTGCTTTAAGGTTGGTATTCAGGAAGGGAAAAATGTATGTTGTACGTCATTCTCTTTTGGCGGATGAAATATACATATTTTTGTGTAATTTGCATGTTAGCTAATTCTCCTTCCTGGATACAATGCTATCGTTATGATCAAAAGTCACGCTTTCACTTTTTATGGTGCTATTATTATTCTGGTGGTAAAAAATTGGCAAATGAATTGAATGAGTGGGTGGTTGTACGGTGGAGAGATGAGAGTGAGAGATTAAACTTATTCTAAAGCTTTTGGCGATGATGACCACTCAGCTTCAACTCCAGCTTTAACAACCACTTTTGGACCTAAAGGGCAAACATTGCTATTGTGAAATAGAAAAGTACACAATTTGTACACTCGCCGTGTTCTATTTTTTGTGTATTTAATTGACACCATTGGAATGGGTCCATGCATGTTTTGTATGCATTTCATAGTACAGTGTACATATCCGTAACAATCTTTCCTTTTAGGGACGATTCATGAGAGAAAAATTCCGAAATCTGTGTGATGTAACATCATTAGATTGCGTAAGAGATTTCTAATTATTCCAGATTAGCTGAGATAGAAGAGGGCGTGAATTGGGGTCGCGTTTTGAATGGGTCGGCCAACTTGTCTACATAGCTTGCTTAGTGAAGCCGACCCTAGCAACTTATCCAATTACGAAATTGATTACATTTTTAATTAAACATTAATTGGGACAAAAGTGGATGTGTAAATAAAGAGTAGAGATTGATCTGGGGCGAATTGAGAAACTAGAAAAGTTACAGCATGGCTTGCAGTTACAATGTAATCCGCCAAATTTTCCCGAAACACAAGGCATTATTCTTTCCAAAGGGTTTTCCCTTGCAGTCCTTCCACAGGCCCTTTAAAACCTTCCCGTCCCTTCAAAACAACGACAGTGGAAAAAGTTCCCCAAAGAATCCATCATGTCGCCAAAATTATCACGAAGAATGTGAAGCCCTTATAAACAAGCAGGTGAACCTCGAACTATACGCTAGCTACCAGTACCTCTCAATGGCCTATTACTTTGACCGTGAAGACGTCGCCCTTCCAGGTTTCCACAAGTTTTTCAAAAAATGTGCAGATGAGGAACGAGAACATGCAGAAGTCTTCATGAAATATCAAAACAAGAGAGGTGGAAAACTTAAACTGGAGCAAATAGCACAGCCCAGTAAATACAAATGGTCAGGTCCCTTGGAAGCTGTGACCCAAGCGTTGGAACTGGAAAAATATGTGAACGAAAGTTTACTGGACTTGCATGAGGCCGCAGGTGAAAGAAAAGATGCTCAACTTAGCGATTTCATTGAAAGTGCATTTTTGGACGAGCAAGTAGAAGCGATTAAAAAGCTATCCGATATGATAACCAATCTGCAAAGGGCGGGCAAGGGACTTGGAGAGTATGTTGTGGATAGGGAGCTTGATAAGCAGCAATAAAAAACATGGTTGCATTGTCAATCTATTTTTGTACACATGCTCTACTCTCAGAAATAAAGGAAAAATGTTAAAAGTGTTTATTTTTGTCCTGTTTACAAGCCAAGCGTAGCGCCAAGAGTTGTATTCATCCGCGTTTCCGCTCTCTGTTCTTTTTTTTTGCAAAAAGTGAGAGCACTCATCATAATCATCATCTCTTTTCCTTTCATTCAATTTATTATCATCATCATTCTTTGCTGAAAAAGGAACAGGAAACAAGCAAGACAAAATGTTGAACCTGTGTATAATGTTTATGGGGCACTGTTTCTCTGTTCAATGAAAAGGGGAATGTCACAAAGCGACAGATATTTACAGATCACACACTTTGATTGATGACTTTTTTCCTATCGCATCGTCGTCGCCGTCGTCATCATCAAATTCATCTACCACCTTTGCTGAATACTTGAGTTTGTCTACTAACATATTGAACAACTGCCTGTATCCCACCCACCCATTCAATGATCTTTGTACAAAAAAGCTTATCTTTTGTGCTTGTTAAATGTGAAAACAGTTTGTATCTCATCTACTGATCTGTTGTAAAGATAGCTTTCTCCACAGAAAAATAACATACCAGCATTTTGCTCCAAAGGCATAATATCTCAAACAAAATATTGTAACTGCTCTGCATTCTCTTGCGTACACACATATTTTTTCTCTCCCAAAATAAAACTGGGAATTTTTATGGGCACAACATTACATACATGCTTTACAGTGTACCCTGATTTTTTTCATCCTTAAAAATTCGATAGTTTTTTAGTTTATAGTGTTTGCATACCACACCACTGAGAAGTTAAAAAAAGAAAAAAGTAGTTTGCATGCCATGCCATCATGTTCCCAACACGCTTTTACTTTACCCTAACAAAATAACAGCAGCATATAACAGCTCTCTATATGTTGCATGTTAATTAGACTCAAGAGGAATTCACTTTTTCAGAATGTTCAGTCATCCATTTATAAAAATACTCGCTGTATTAAGTACAGAAAGATGGTACAATTTTTCTTTTTCTCATTATGATTTTACCCCGTGTGCCTGTACGACCTTCGACAGTCCCAATAAAAAATTGTTAAGCTAGAACGTCGGTTATTTTTTCAGAAAAAGATCTGTAAAAGAATATAAACGATACATTCGTAAGTCTATGTCATGATACCCGTAATAAAGACTTGAAATGTTGTGTATTGTTTTAAAAAACTGATTTTTTAAAATTAAAACTTATTCTAACTAAGAACCGCACTTTGACTACACCGTTTGTAACGATTTAGTTTATTCCTTAAAACATGTAGCATACAATTTTGTACACATCTCTCGTAAAATACGCGGTAGGGAAATTCCAATGTGTACAGCGAAACAAGTTTTATCTGCTGAAATCCCCAAGAAAAATATCTCTAAAATGTGGAGTAAATTTGTATGTTTTACGACGACTGGCCCGTATTTCTATCCAGGCAGCATGGCAAAATGTAAATATATTTATATCTACATAACATATACACATTTGTGCATAATACTTTCATACTAACATGGAATGTTGTGTGGAAGGTTGTATTGCTTTAACACACCATAAAAATGTACCTACATTACCCATAAGAGCCTCAAAAAATAGAAAGCTTGTTGCAGTCAGACAAGTAGTTAGTTGAATGAAGTAGTTTTTTTTGAACCACCACTCCTCCTCCGACTCCACTTTTTACTCCAAACAATTTCCGTTTGGAGGATAGAGGGGAAAAAAGGTATGCTGTATTATAGCTTTACAAAAAGAAAGTTTCTTCTTTTTTAAAAGACGACAAGTAAAAGTCTTGCTTTCTCTTTGGAAGAACAAGGGAAAAGGGGCCACTTGCTTTTCTTTAAAAGGAGTCAAGTAGCTTTATTTTTATTTTTTAACTTGTTCCGTTCCGGACCTGAGTAAGTACTGCATGCATTCACATTCATATACCAGAGGCACTGCTTTCTTTTATACCTATACACAATTCTATTGCAATTTTGTCGAAAAAAGGTTCAAGTTAAAAAGGCACACGATGATCATACATATTTATTTTTACAATGCTATTGTTTTATAGAGAGACTCTATCATCTCAACAAAAAACAATATGTTTTCTACTAAAGAATTTGAATAGACCTTTTTTCCCTTTCCTCCTCCTCCAAAAAAATGTGTGTAAACGTTGGGAGAAGATGTGCTCTAAAATTTATTTTTATTGCTTACTTTTCCTCCATTTGGTTGAACGCACATGATATTATTATATGTACATTTTTATGCATGCTCTCATGCTCTCTTCTACATGACATGTGTGTACATTATATGTATTCTCTAGAAAGATATTTTATGCATGAATCATCAGCCATATAAAAATGCACAAAAAATATGCTTTCCCTTTCCATATAGAATAGCTTAATAGTATGTAAAAATGTAAGGTAATCAAGGAAATTCCAGGTGGGAATCAGAAAAAAATGCTCTTCTTCCTAAAAAAATAAACCCGTTTTGCTAGACAAAGAAAAAATGAAGATTAAGAAAGTGAAAGGAGCACAGAGGCAAAAAATATATATTTTATGCAAACACATTGATTTTTTTTTCATTGCGATTTTCCAGAATAAACTTTATCATTATGATAACATAATACAATACAGTACAGAATAAGTACATTTTTTATTTGCTTGTCTTGTGGAGTGGAAAAGAATAAAAATCCCCATATATGATTATAATATGCATTCATTCAGTTCATTCAGTGTAACACTTTTTTCTCGAAAAAATACGAAGAAAAAATTCATCTGATTATCTTATTTTATGTGTACTTTGTGTGTGTGTGCAATATGACAGGAGTGAATCCAGTGTGAGCCTTGGGGACTGGCACAGAATTCTCATTTCTCGAACATCCCGACTTATCTCGATCAAAGTGGATAATCAACCGCCTGTGATGGCCCTAACACCTGGAGCCTTTACTCAGGTAATATACCAAAATAAGTACTATTTTTTATGTTTCAATGCATTTTTATTATTAAAATAGAACACATTCAAAAGAATAGTAATGTCACATTTTTTGGGGCAATGTGATATAAAAATGGTGTCGTTTTTTGGGTGAATTTTCATGTTAATTGAATGCCCCCTTATAGAAAAGCATCACCTTTTTTGGCTTTTGTATTAGAATTGTCCAGGATTTTCCCCTATTTCGGATTTTTTTTTCTTCGGATGAGCAGACTATTATTAAAAACTGTTTACTTTCAATATTATTATGGCTATGATTTATGACAAGCCGTTTGAGAAGACAGGGAACATATACAAATCATACGAGATACACTTTACATTGGACAATGAATAGCAAGTTATAAAAGTTAAATATTTAGGTAGCTTTTGTAAACTGAACAGCCCCTTAAGACAGATGCATGTAATATGAATGAAAATGAAAGGAAATGAAAGTGCCGACATGTATGAATGAGTGAACGTAAAGCAAGTGAATAGAAGTATTTTTCCCTAGTCACTAGCTCTCTCCTGTTTTATTCATGAACCAGCCTGCATATAAGGAAAAATCTTCCATTTTTATTGAAAAGAATTTTATGAAATATGAAACGATGATCATGATGGTATTGCTATTTTTATACTTTTATTGCAGCTGTCATTGCCGCATAATCTATTCCTCGGAGGAATTCCAGATCCACAATGGCTTTCACCCAAAGTCAAAGTACATGGTGGATTCTCTGGATGTATTCAAAAGGTACACAAGCAGCAATATATATTTTTTCTTCAAGGTATTCTTGTAAATGGTAAATAATTATGAGCACTGATGGATGATTTATTGTGTGGATGAATTTCCAGTTGGTTGTGAACGAGAGACCTTTGCGTATAATGGGCTCAGCTATGTCGGGAGTTAACCTGGAAAATTGTGCACATCCTTGTCTAAGAAATCCATGTGACCATGGTGGGGACTGTATTCCTCAACTGGACTCTTTCAAGTGTCACTGTCCACTGGGATATAGAGACCCTTATTGTCAGACGAGAATGGACAAGGAGGATATCATCACAGCACCTAGATTTATTGGCGACTCTTATCTTCGATTTACCCATCCACGTGTGGTGAAAAGGTAAGTAGAATATTGACATTTTTGGGGTGACATGAGATTTGGATTTTAAATTACTTCAGAATTAAAATGGCTGTTTGATTTTGTTTTCTGTAGAATATCAGGATGGAAGCTCAGTCTGAGCTTTCGAGTGAGAACAAGTGTGTCCCGAGGTATTCTTTTGTGGGCGGGTCGTAAATGGATGACCTCCGCCAGTGATTTCATATCTGTAGGCCTGAGAAATGGCTTTGTTACCGCCAGCTTTTCATTGGGCTCCGGCCAAACCACCATTGCCTACAATGTCACTGCCATCAATGATGGCCAATGGCACCATGTCCATTTCTTCAGGTAAACCAACACCAAAATACGGTCATTCTAATAACCTTCTATAGAATATTTAAATTCAATTTAAACAACCAATTTTCCAGAAATGAGCAAGAGGCAAGTTTAGCAGTAGACGATGGGCCACCCGTGACTGGTGTTGCCCCAGGCAAGCTGCGACAGCTAAATATCAATGACGGCCTTTATATAGGTAAGCTTCACTTAATTAAAAATGATTAATGATAAGGTAAACTGGCTTATCTGTTAAATTTGGTAATATTTTTTCTCAGGTGGCTTGGAAGACCCAAGACATCAAAGTATGAACAAGTACACTGAGGGGCTTGTGGGATGCCTCACGGATCTCGTCCTCGGGGGCAACTACAGGGTCTCTCTTCTCCAAGAAGCGTCCGAAGGCAGAAACGTAGACTACTGTGACTGAACACACCTTTAACACTTTAATTAACTTTAAATACTTTTAATTACTCCGTAATGACGAACCACGTTACGTTATACTTTTTACACACTTTTAACTTTCATTTTTTATGACAACTTGTTACTTATCATACACACAAAATGTACACATTAATTTTTAAACTTTGCATTAATTCCTTTTTAAAACCTTTTTTAATTCATCGACTGTTTAAAAAATAAATTTTTCATATTTTTAGCTGATTTTCCAACATTTTTGCTATCTGTCTCTCTACGTACAGCAGAAAAAAATAACTGATCAAGTCAACAATATTATGCGTGTATGGATGTATTTTCATAATGATTTTCTATTTGTAAACCAACCATCCAGTTCCCCAATCATAATAATCACTTGTTATCATCATGATCATCAATCATCAGAAAACCAAAAAAATATAGGTATTTTATATTTATCAAAAAAAAACATGTCCCATAAAACCAGAAAATAATATTTCACCGTAAAAAAAGGATTTTCATTACATAAAGATGTGCCTCAAAAAAGTAAACATATTATAATACTATAAATTTATCTATTAATTATATTAACTAATTATAAAATTGTACTACTTGCATGTAAATATTAAGTCGATATCATAAAAAAATCGAACGAAGAAAAAATGCATAAAAAATTATTGTGTACTGTGTACATAGTACTTTTAGATTGATATGTAAAATGCACACACATACATACATATGCGCATGCATTTTTAATTAGATTTTTAGATACATTAACAAAAACTGATGCTGTTAAAATTGAATAACTATTTATAAAAAATCATGTAAAACAATTATACGTAATAAACACTTTTTGCATACAAAACTGTTTAAAAAAGTGTGCTACAAGTCATGTGAAAGTGTGATTGATTGGTCAATTGAAAAAAAAATTGGTAGCGAGATAGACTGTACTTTAAATGTAATTTGGGAGATAGTTAACTAAATGTTAAAGTTAATTTAATCGTTTTAGAAATTTACCCTTCAATATCCAAAATTCGTACAATGATATATTTATTACTAGACACTACTTCATAATATCACCCACACCATTTAAATGAAAAAAAGCAGTGAAGTCAGGTCCAGACAGGTGATGATATGATAAATTTGTTTAATCACATATTTTAATGTTAATTGTATTTAAAGTACTGCTGATGTTGAGCATATGTGATTTTCTAGTCATTTTTAAGCGTGTGCGTGTTTGGGTGAGTGCATTTCAAAATGAATGAATTAATTAGGGTTTAATTTGTCATTGGTACTTTTTCCATTAAACATATTTAAAATGCACGATGTTCTAAAAGTAAAGTTTCTATAAAAAATTCACTGTGCTACGGAATATATACTGTAATTAAATTACAAAAACTCCCACACACCAATACACACAACAAATAGTAATAATTAGAGAGTTAATTAAAATATGTCATGCCCTTTCCTAATTGGTGAGAAGGGGCTATCCATAATAAAGAAAAGTAATAAGCCATCTTACTATTTACAATAAGAAACATATCAGGTAAATATTAGATAAAAAAATCATAAGTTTAATATAATTTTGTCTAAAAAGCAAGAAAACTGACAGAGAACTCAAAAACTTTATCTACCAAACAAATAAATCTGTAAAAGGCCCCCTAATTATCATTAAACTTAACTAATCATTTAGAATTTAATCATCTTGATGAAATACAACGGTAAGTCGGTTGTCGGTTTGTTTGGAAAACGAAAATGCAATATGATATTCAACAAAAAATGATATCGTTTTAATGATAATACCTAAATGTAGATTAAGTCATGTACAATTAAGTTTACAATTAAAATTACTCTTCTCCTCATCATGTAAAACTCTGTAAATTAAAAGTGTTTGTATGTTGTCTAAAAATGTACTAAATAAGTCAACTAAATTTGCAAGCACATTTTAATTTTAAATTATTATAATCGATAAATGATAAGCCCATAATATTTAATGAATGCATGTTAATTATGTTGTGTATAAGCTAACGTAACTGTAAAAAATATAATTTCATTTTAAAAAGTGTACAACATTTAAAATATCAGAATAAGAGAACAGCGATAAAAATGTATGAAAATGACGACGCCCTGCAAACAAAGTTAGAAATAAAATCAAATGAAACCGCTATTTATTATGAAAAACCGGGAATTTCGAAAAAATCGTATGATTATTTCATCTATCATAATTTCTACAAAAGATTCGTCGGAAGTTCACTACGCAAAGTACAAGAAATTATTTTGCGTAGTGAACCATTAGTGAACCTCCGACGAAAAAGTTTGAATTTTTTCTGCCTGCCAGTTTCCTGCTTAAAAAACGTAAATTCCCAAACGATAATAAAATCGTTTTCATGAAAAACAAATTGCGACGTATCATAAAATTTGAATTTTTGCTATGCGACATTTTCCCGCTCTAAAAAACGTAAATTCGCAAACGATTAAAAAAACGTTCGTAGAGCACATGAAAAATGGACGATTAATTCAACGTCCAAATTCAAAGTTGAATGTCCAACAGTCATTCATGCAGTAAGTAAAGGTATCGTAACGTAACCCTTTTTTACATGCATACTAATCATCATATATCACCTCATATCACACATACACATACGCATATCAACTCAACATGCATAATAGTCAGTTAAAAAACTTTAGGTTCATTGCATTGCATTCCTTTGCAGTTTTTTATCCTCTCATTTTCATCATGATTAGACCGGCCGTTTATATGCAAATGCATATATTTTGTGCTTACTTCTATGAAGCTGAACTTTGACATGCATCCATATCAAATCGAAACATGACTTTTGAGACCTGGTTGTTAGTGCATATTTTGCATATTTTGAGGTTTTAGTGCATATCGCATATGCACGTGCATATTTCATGAAAATAAGCGCATATTTTTTAAATCTCGAAAAAATCATGGAAAAAGAAGGAAAAACAGTATATTCACTCATAAACGGAGTATGTTTTGCGTTATTCAAACAATTTTGTTAGCTATAAAGGAGCTGATACTTGTCTTAAATGCGTTAGGTTATGTTATCTGCTATGTATAGTGTTGATTTCCCTCATATTTTTTAATGTCAGCATTGTAATCCATCGTTATACGATCTAGCTTAATAGAAGCAGAATCCTTTTTCAACATTTAACACCCGGTAAAATAGACTGTTTACCCTGCGGGAATATTCCTGTGATATTTTTTGTTAACAAATGCCAAAAGTTTGTCCATCTTGCAAAATAGTAAGTCCATTTCATAACCCAGGTAGGAGATATAATTATTAATAGCTTGATATGACCTCACATGATACCAAAGGCGTCCAATAAATAAAAAAGGGATTATACATGTTGTTACGTTTTTTTATTTTTTCATGCGAACTCTCCCCGTAATAAGAAGGGGTTTGATGAAGCACATTTATTGTGATCTGCTGATGGTATCATTGGGGAGTCTAGTACTGGACTTGACGCTGCCCTTATGGTGGCACTTCATTTTTGCCCACTTACTAGTATTTTGGTTGAAGTTGTGTGAAGTATAGTTATGAAAAGGGTTTTACACATTATATGTAGCTTTTTAATCAAAAACTTCAAAATTTATCCTATTTTAAATTAGTATTTTAGACAGATCTGAAGTAGTTAAAGAAGAAAATAGTAACCTTTTAACTTTCAAACAACGTATTCTATCTATTTTCGTTGAATTTTTGCTGATTTTAAGTGCATATTTAAGCGCATATTTTCATCGATTTTGAGCGCATATGTAAGCGCTTAAAATAATGTTTTAGTGCATATTTTTGTTCCCTTTAGTAATGTGTGTGTATGGCGTAGCGTATTTTTAAAAGTGTCTTTGGGGAATAATGGAAAGAGGCCCTTAAAAAGACACAAAGTCTTGTGAGAAGAAGAGGGAAAGAGAAGAAAAGTGCGGGAAAAACTGCGAATTGATGGCTAGACTAGACTCTTTTTTGTTTGTTATTTGGCTGGCAAATGGAAGTGTAACGGTAAAACCTTTCCAAATGAAGAAGGTGGAAAGGTCAGCTATAAAATGGCATTCTCATCCTACTACATACACCCAGCCATATGGCTTAAAGCATCGTTTGGGGATATAATTTTACTACCTACTAGCACAGCATACATCTAAATGTATCGTACAACAAACAGTGTGAACATACCCATAATGGAATTTTGAATAGTATGAGATGAGATAGAGATGCGCTATTAATTTTCATTGAAAACTGTAATAAAAATAAGCCACAGGAGAGACATTTCAAAAGACGGACAGTTAAAGGAGGAACGTGTAAAAACGTTCAGTTTATTGCCATTTCCAATGACATTGTCTTCATTTATGACATTTTTGTGTCTCAATACATTTTTATTTTTTTCAATTAACTAACTTAACTATTAATTCAAGTAAATAAATGCTCAGTGATGAGGAATCGGCAATTCATGCTAATATTTGTAAAAATGTATTTCTTGTTGTTCGTTGGGGCAATGTGAATATATTTTGGTTGGGAAGTCCTTCTGAATTTTTAGTAAAAGCCCTGGATTTTTTCGTAGCAACAATTCTTTTCTCATCTCTGCTCGCCCCCGCCACTTCCATGCAGCAAACCAGTGTAATAAAGTAAACCACACAACAAACATTCAACAAGGCAAGGTGAGTAAATATTTTCATGATTTGATGACAATGAAGAAGATGACAAGAGAGGAAACCGCAAAAAGCAAAGCAAACTAAAACGAAAGCAAGCCAAAGTAAACTTTCATCCATTTTACTAAATATTTCCTGCTTGGTAAACTTTTCTTCTTATTTTGGTTTCCTTATTATCCAACATCCAACCAGCCTGAAAAATTGGGTATAAGCCGCTTTCCCACTTTCTCTGCTCTGCTTCTTCTGAACTACTTCCCAGCCCAGCACTTCTGCTTTTCTCACTTGTCAAAATGTCAGGTGTAAAAGCTCTCTTTCTCTTCCTCCACCAGCCGAGCCATACCAGCAGCATAGCAATAGCAACATTGAGTCGCGGTGTGTTGCTGCTGCTCATGCTTTATTGCCATACTGTGTCTTTGGCTTGTCATCTATTCTGTTTCTTTGTGGTGCAGGGTGCATTAGGAAAGGAACACAAGACTTGTTTTTTCTGACGAAAATAACGAGAAAAGATTTTCACTTTGACTTAAGTAAGTAGTCTACTTATATCGCTTCCACTCTTCCACTTTCTCCCACCAAACCATACCTTCGAATCCCCGTTTTCTCTGAAGTCAAGTCAAGAAAAATGTAGAGGAGTGAAGAATGGCAGCTGCTGCGTCGTCTATACTTCTTCTTCAAGAAAAGCCTTGTATACTTGATTGAAGCTCATTATTCCCTAATTTGAGGCAATATAATTTTTTCCTTTTCTCACAAACAAACTTGTTCACACACTGGCTGGCATGCTTTTAGGTATTCAAGAGGATATTAGGAATTTATACACGTCTTCACTTCACTCTCACAATTTTCTAGCACGCATCATTATCATTAACTAAATGTAGAACGACCATAAACTAACCGAAAATGTTTGGTTTGATTCAGTTATGAATACGACGACGGGGAAACGTACAGACAGATAGGCTTTAAAACATTCCAACACTTTATGTTACTTCATCAATCAAGAAAATAGTTTTTAAGTATGGGTGATAATGAAGAAAACATTGAGCATTTAAACATGAAACAGTAGAAACCAAACAGTTGCAGTAAAATAATTAAACATAGTGCTGACAAGTAGATGTAGAACAGTAGCAAAAATTAAGTCGACAGCATTACCTGAAAACTCATCAATTTACAATGTTTTTCAGTCCTATTTCGGATTTTTAATAACTTGACATGACATTATTTCCGAAAACATTTCCAAAACCAAATAAGACCTTCGAGCTTACAATTCTCAACCAACTTCTGTGTATTTAAAACAGACATTCTCAGAAATCGCATAAAGTATCTCGAGCTATTGGCAACCTATCTGTTAATAAGAATCTGTTATCTGTCAGCAACTCTACTTGAAAATGAACCAAGATATTTTCATAGAAAATTCAAGGAACATTTGTATATTGTTAAAAATATAACTATCAACCAAAATCGAGGTTTTAACATTTCATCAATCTGGG
>JAQFXM010000519.1:0-48097 GCA_034693345.1 Entomobrya multifasciata | reverse complement strand
GTTTGGTATATTAAGTGTGCGTATGTGGCAAGTTTGGTATATTAAGTGTGCGTATGTGGCAAGTTTGGTATATTAAGTGTGCGTATGTGGCAAGTTTGGTATATTAAGTGTGCGTATGTGGCAAGTTTGGTATATTAAGTGTGCGTATGTGGCAAGTTTGGTATATTAAGTGTGCGTATGTGGCAAGTTTGGTATATTAAGAGTGCGTACTAACATGCAGCTGAAGATTACTTTTTGCATGTTATGACAAGCTTGACATGTTAGCCTTATCAGTTCCTTTCAAGCACCTGCACCGAAAAGACATCCAGGCAGCAACAACTTAAAAAATGGAACGCAGCGATTCTGATTCTCAAAGTGATCGTGTTGTATTGAGTGCAAGAAGGCGTTTAAAATGGAAAGAAATAGAAATTTCCGAAGATGAATTAGAGCATGACTGGAGACGTAAAGACCACCATGTACTAAAAACTGGTGAGAGGATCGACTATTACTGTGCAAATGAAGAGCAAAAACAAGTCGTATTGGAATGTCTGAAATGCGGAGTAACTACTACAAATAACATTTTGTTAACATTTCGTGCTAATAAATTACAGGAGCCGGTAAAACAACAACTTCGAGGATTTTTAAATCGAACCGAAAGCAGGTCGTGAGTAAAGTGGCTAAAAATGATTTAGGTGATTTGATAGTATGGTGTAAGAACAATGAAAAGTTTCCTAATAACGACCTCGACAAGCCTTTCGTCGTGACTTATGAAACTGGGAATAAAAATGACCTTAACTGTTTCATGCGCATCTTCATTTCTACTATTAGATTACTCAAATTTGCTTTGTTTTTTAAAAGCAGTAAATAAATAACTTTGTCGAGTTGTAAAATATTGTAAACATGTAATAATGCTAAGCTTGTTGCAATAAATAATTAGGGGGGAAACAGATGCACGCAATATTATTTTCAGGGGGTTTTATTGGGGTTAAAAGGGGGTAAACAAATGCATTTAAGACGCATGACAATTATTTTCCCTTTTTATTTTACTTGTCGCTAAAGTTGCATTATTAGTTTAATTTTTTTAGTGTACACAGGCTTCATTAGTTATAGTTTTTATTTAATTGGGTTTGGACAGGCTAAGAGTACAAGAATCGATAAACATTCGTTTAGCCAGACATTGATATTTGAAAATATTCTGGTTCATAAAATAGAGCAAATGCTATAAGCTTATTTTATACTTAGCATACGTATTTTTCATATAGAAACTACCATAAATTTAAATGTTGTAATCACAATTGAGTAAATTGGTTGACAACATATTTCAAAGCTTTTGTGAAACAATACATTGTTTATTTAAATAACAATACTTTAGTTGAGTTTCTGTCAGACCACACTTGATTAACCATATAAATGAAAATGATTTTTACTTTGAAAAGCAAATTAGCAACAGACTGGCTAGCAATACTTACGAATTTACTATCAAATAAGACAAAGGCAATAAGTGACATTAAAATGCCAAAGCTTGGAATAACAGAGAGTCCAGCTAAAGCTGTTTTATTCTTTGAATTATTTACAGTTGGATTTCCCTCTATTTCCGAATATTTTGCGTACGCATTAGATTTTAAAACAGTCGAGTAATCAAAATATTTTATCCACCACTTCACAATACCCGACTGAAATAAATACTTTCCTCTTAGAAGAATTTTCTTCGGAAAAAATCCAATGAATCGATAACCAATAAATGAATCAAAAATTATATCTTTTCCAAAGTAAGCTGGCTTTTTCTTTGTTTTCAGAATCGTTTGAAGTTGCAAAGATTCCTGCTTGGGTAATAACATTGCGGATTTGTTACAACTATCCATATGAATTCGCAAAACAGTTGAAATATTTTCAAAAAGTCGCTGACCCCTATCTGGTAGCATTGTACTATGATTTATAAAGTTCCAGGTTTTACTTGAAATATCGTCTTTGAAATAATTCAAGTTAATTGAATCGTAAAATGATCAGGGCAAAAACTGTAACATAATCACATGCCAAAGCTCAGATACCATTGGAAATTCTTCGTGACCTTTACATTTTTCATAATATTCCGTAACTGCAAGCGCTGTTGCTTTCTGTAATTTTTACTTAAGACCCAGCTCCGAACATGGGTTTGAAAGCCGTTTTCCACTAAACTTTGAAATGTATCAAAAGGTTTTAATGGTGGCTCGGCTGTCAATCTTGTGATATTTTCATCTTTGTAATGCGAGCTTAGTATTACCCAAACACAAGAACTATGAAAAAGGAAATATAAAACGCGTGATTTCTTTTTGCATTATTTTTATGGATAATGTGAAAACCTTGATCAAGAAGTGACAAAAGAAGGGGAAAATAAATATCCTTAAAAAGTTTGAATTTGCCATTAAACGACTTTTGTATACTATGTAAGATAAATGACAATGCAAATGAAAAACTAATAAGTAAAATCCAGGTAGTAATATCAAAAGGTGAAACTAGTTCTTCCAATTGCTGCATCCATTGCTTTTGTTCTTTATGACAACTTACAAAACGAATTTGTTGGTGGTTAAATACCAGCCCAATTTCTTGATGCGCTATTAAATTAGCTTTAACAGACCGTCGCATTTAAGGACGAAGTTTTGGATGAGAATTTATTAAAGATGTAGTACTGCATGTATCTACGTATACTTGGTACCATTTGTATTCGTACGGGTATCTTCTAGCAAAATTGATCTTTGAGAAATTTTGAAAAATGAGGTAAAATAAGTGAACATCAATCAAAGTAGGTGAAATATCAAGTTGATGATTTAGATGAAACACTCCAATAAGTTCCAAGACAGATTTCATTGTTTTTATTTTAATATATTGAAAAATATATCCTACAGTTAACACTAAAACCGATTGGGGGGTTTTGAATTCAGTATTTTGGTAAACAAAGCTGTAATTTGGTGACTGATTGGAATTTGGACCAATATTTAATTTTACTGGGAGCATTAAGAATGAATCGCATGGGTCACAGAATGGACAAAGTATTTGCAGTTTTGCTAAATTCATCGATTGTTCCCAAATTAAAACTGTCTCCGATATTCGCACATAATTTGGATCATATAAAACAGTCGAAATCCATTTATCTTTGTTTCGTTTATGCTTACAAAACGAGTTCCTACTATTTTGGCAGACGAGTACAGAATATTTGGGTAACGGGTTAATAAACTCTTCTTTCCATATGTAATGGTGAAAATCTAGTTCAATGTTTACTCAAAATGGGTCCTTAATGAGACTTTCCCTAAAGTGGTTTTGGGAATATATTTCTGGATAATTTTCCTCAGTCGGTGGATCCAAATAAAAATTTACTTCACAGTTTAAATTTTTACAAGAAGATCTAAATTTACTTGTTAGAGTTTGCCCTGTATATTTTTTCCTAATAATTCCCAGTCATCATTTGACGTCAAATTATACTTCCGGTATAATTTATTAATGCTGTCAGTGCTGTAAAAATCACCGTTGCTATTTACGGAATTTAGTTCAATCGGGAAAATTAGCTTTTCATATAAGAACGAGAAGTAAACCAGAATAACTACAGGCTGAGTGAAATACACAAGGTTGACGTTATTAGCTGGAAAATTAATGATATGAATTATACATCCAGCAAAAACATTTATCAAGGAAGTTTCATTTTCAGGGTGGCGTTCCGAGTTGACTTGCTCACCAGTTGTTACTAAAAACTGACTTTGTAATAAAAGTACAAATATTTGAAAATCATAAACTGCAAGACTTGGAAATATTTTGAGTTCCATATTGAATTTTTCGGCAATCAAAGTTCTTCTTAAAAATGAAATTTCCAGAAAAGACACTTGCCTAAGTAGAAATGTTTGAGATAGTATTTATTTTATCGTCTCTAAATTCTCATTACCAACCACTCGACCCGAATACTTTGTTTTTAAGGCTTAACGTTTTGATGCAAATTTCACTTCAAAGTAAATTTAGTTAAATAAAAACTAAAAACATAATCAATAACCTACGTCTTGAATACGAAAACATTTACTTCTAAGCTTTCAACGGCGTAGTGTTTTAGGGACGTCTGTGCACGTTTTCATCAGTTTAATTTAGTTTTAACCAAGTTTGTTAGAATATCACCAATTTAATTACAAATATACAGTTTACTAAGCCAGTGGTTAACTGTGTCAGGTTAAGCACGCGAAACTACCTTACACCAGGACACATTTTTATTTGACAGTTTGACATTGACATGTGGATATTAGTAATTTGTGCTACTTTAATAATCATACTATATTTCCTCTTAAGAACACAACTCAGCTGAAAAAGCTTTAAGCCCAGTAGCCTATTTCTCGCTACCAATAAACCAGCTAATTTGTAAAGTAATTCTAAAAACAGACTTAATATTAATAGATACTTTATTTCTCAAAAATATTTTGGCATCTATGTTTTTTTTCCATTCGGGCTACCGTAGTTTAAGAAACATATTATGTCTTAATACACAGAGAATTAACTATGCGATTGGGTAGGTCTAGAATAGACATTAATATAAAAACGTTTATAACAGATAGCCTTCATGTTCTTTCTTTTCTGTGTGGCTCTTTGAATAAATTAACATTCCAATATATGACAAAGTTCATTGCCAAAATTAGGCACCACGTTGCAATATAAAATGGAGAAATTAATCCTCTGAACTGCTTTTTCCAATGCATTTGTTTCTTATGACAGCTTACAAATTGTAGTTAAAAGCTTTTTAGTATAAATCGACTGCCCTGAAACTAAAATCTATTTCGCTTACAATGCTTGACGAAACACCGGATGACAGTTAATAGCCTGTTTTGGACGAGAAGAGTCAGCACTCACGTTTTTTCAAATATTTATACCTATATATGTCGTATTCTATAGAAAATGTTATATTTACTGACTTTGGTAGAAGATGTTAAATGTATGTCAGCTAAATAGTACAGAGTTATTAGTGTATGTACATTTAATGATAGTCTTAGAAATTCGTAATTGTCATAAATAACCCCAGCCATTCATTTTTTTACATCGTTTTCATTTCCACATGCCTAGTATATAGCAGAGCTACAAATAAGTAGAGAAATCAATGGAACTGTATTTAAGTAGTCCTTCTTCCATTTCTGATCTTTATAAGTTAAGTTTAAACCAATTTTATGGAGACCAGGGCCAGGGCCAGTTTCCACAGGGGCCAAGTCTCATTTCATGTATGTACGATGACTACCTACCTGAGTAAACACATCCAGATATATCTTCCGACCTTTTATAAAATGCAACGGGGTTGCATTGTATATTGTATGGTCAAATTGAGCATACAATACAATACAATTGAGCACCAAAGCATGCTTGGACCCTCTAAATAGTAGGCTGGTTGTTGGTTCACGCTCACAGTATTGTATGTAACTCAACATTGAACAAAACTAAGCAGCTGACAAAACAACGTGTTTCCTTCTACATTAGCAACCAATTTTTTATTTAAAGCTTTCAAGTGAAGTTTAAGCTAATAAAAATTAAAATCCGGAATTGCATTGTTTTCTATTTCTAAACATAAGTATCTAATCCAATTAACATAAAATATCCGGATTTCACGTAAATACCAAATTCTGCATAAAAATATAAAGTATAGCCCAAATTCTGAATTCGATTTAAACACTAACAATTTTCCATTGAATTTTTTTTAGGTATTACTTGGAATTCCAACATTCAAGATGGCTCGACAAAAGTTAGGCACATTTGACTGCATTTTTTGCAACAAAATATTTCCCAGAAAGGGCAGTCTTCATCAACATTACTCGACCCATACAAAAGAGAGACCATATTTCTGCAAGTTTTGTAAAACCTGTAGCTACACAAAGGCAGCCTTAGACTTTCACATGAAAACCCATACTGGAGACAAACCATTTGAGTGCAACATTTGTGACAAGTCATTTTCCATTAAAGGAAATCTCCTAAAACATTTGAACACCCATAATGACATCAAACCTTTTAAATGCCCTGAGTGCGATAAACATTTCAAAGTTAAGTTAACAATGCAAAATCATCTGCTAACTCACAAAAACGAAACACCCTACCAGTGTGACAAATGTCAAAAATATCTCTCATCTGATTGTGCACTCAGGAGACATGTTATGTTCCACAATACTGAAAAGCAATTTAAATGTAAATTTTGTCACAAGAAATATTTTCTCAAACAAGCTATGCAAGATCATGAAAAAACACATGGCTCTACGAAACAGCAAAGCTGCTGGCTATGCAAAAAAATGTTTTGGACAAAATATCAAGTGGTAAACCATTTTTCTGCGGTTCATGGAAATTACCGTCCTTGGAAATGTGAGGAGTGCGGGGAAATGTTTTCAAAAAATAGTGGCTGTCTCAGACATCAAAAGACTGTGCATCAGAAAATCAGGGATATTACTTGCTTGTTTTGTGACAAACGATTTGGTAAAGGAAGTACTCTAGTTGAGCATATGCGAATACATACGGGTGAAAAACCATTTGAGTGTGGGTCCTGCGGAGAAATATTTCCAAGAAAGCATAGTCTAACACGTCACATTAGGAGACGCCACAAGTAATGAACTTTCAGTATATGTGCGTGAAAAGTTTCAATAGCTGTGTGGATATTCATTTCAAAGGAGTTTAACTGCTACAAATTAAAAAAAAATATCAGTTAAGTATTTGCCTAAAATATGTTTTTATATTAATTGAAATAAAACTGTTGGACCTTAATTCAGTTAATAAATGTAAAGATTTTTGTTGAACAATTTTGTTATTAATTCGATGCTTACTTATTGTCACTTTATTTATTTTCGGAATATTTGGATTAATAAAATAGTTAATGACGTAAGGATTCAGAAAATAATGGACAGTGTCATAAAAAGGATGGTTATATGAGGCATGTTTTTAGTTGAAAGCAAAGCTTGTGCTAAAGCAAATCAAAAAGAAAAATATACCACATAAAACATTTGGCTTATTACTGAAGAGACCGACCAAATAATAAACACTTGCTCATAATAATGACCAGGAAAGATGTAATTTTATAATATCATTTTCATTGCATTGAAAAACGGTTACATTTATAGTTTACATTACAATATGATTTTTAATATAACAATTATATGTATTTGACAATTTGGTTTGAATTAACAATTTTTTGTAGAAAATAATTATATTTGCAAAAATACTATTTTGGGCGAGGAACGTTTTCGGCAAACTGTCCAATAAAGTTACCGGGTGGACTATAATTGGCCACTATAACCCACCATTTCTTTTTAGGATTCCATGCAATACCGATGCCAACTCTTTTTGTATTCTTCCAAACAACTGCTGTAAAATGTCCTGTTTTATCAGAGTACTTTGGTCGGTTGTAATCATAGTGTTTTATTTCACTATACCATTGATCAATAATAGCATGGCGAATTGCATCGGCTTTACTTTTCTTTCCATTCGCAGCCAAATTTTCCCCAACTCCAGATGCACCAGAATGTCTGAAAAGATTTCGGCTTGCTAAAAACTCTGCGTATGCTTGAGCCTTTTTATGAAGCTTTTTATAAAAACGTTTAAAATAGTTAGAATTTTTCTCAAACGCTTTTTTTAATTACGATTTTTTTACTATGCTAAATCTTTACCTCCGGATCTCCTACTAAATCAGGAGATCCATGTCGACGCCTAACTTGGTTGTGGGCTTCAACAGCAGCTTTCTCGACATCATTTCCAGTTCCTGTAGCAACCCCAACACTTGTTCCCACTGAGCATGATTTAGCTGATGAAATATTATCGTCAAATCCAATATGTGGTAAATAATTATGACTTGGAGTTCCTGGGGCAATACGAGTAGACTTTCCCGTGCATTTTCCATGCAAGTAGACAAAAACGCATTCATTATTTGTATTAATGGAAGATACTCTGTCGTTCCATTCTGCAGGAAAAATGAAGCAGTGGCCTTCTTTTAGGGAGACTTTTAAGCCATGACCTGTATATTTTAGAAAACAGATCTTTGCTCATTTCTATAATTTACTGCAACCAAGTATATCTTATATAATTTTACCTTGGAAATTTGGATGCTCATAAAAGGTAACTTTAGCGTGCACCCTGATAATTATTGAAGAAAACAACAAGCTAGTTAAGATACAACTCAATGGTGTCCATAGAACTGACATTTTGTAAGCTTTCATACCAACAACAGTGCTTAAGAAAATGAATGGAATGAAATGAACTGACATTCGTTTATATATTTTTTTAATTCAAAGCCATAAATATTTAGTAGCCGCCAAATTATCAGGAATTGGTTAACCGAAAAGTTGTATTCGTTTTCTAACAAATTAAATAATAATTAATGAATATCTGTCAAATTAATGAATAAATAAGGATAGAAGCTGTTTTTCATAAACTTCGTTTTAAAGAAAATGATAACCTACCCTGTTAAATTCATTAAAAGATGCATATTATGTTAAGTTACAGCGTAAAATATACGTATCAAAACTTCAGGTTTTGCAACTTCATGGAACCGAAATCAAAAATATTCCCAAATTATTGATGGAATTTGAACGAAAAAGGATTCAACTTGAACTGATTTAATTTGAGTACATGAAAATAACTTTATAGCCCAGCTTTCTTTATAGAACTTTACTTTATAGTACTTAAGTAAGTAAGTACTATACTAAGTAAGTTAAGTACTATAAAGTAAAGTTCTATAAAGAAAGCTGGGCTATAAAGTTATTTTCATTCTGTAACAATTACAATTTTATGATGATATTTATTCGTGAGGTTCTTCATTTTGATGTGTTAGTTGGGTAGACATATTTGAATTGGTTAAAGTACTGGTTAACAACTATATCAGGAAACCGCTATAAAAAATATTCACAAATTGTTGATGGGATTTGAACTAACAGAGGTTCAAGTTGAACTGATTTTATTTTCGTAACAAATATTTGCATTCTGTAAAAATTTACAAATTTATGATGATACTTAAACGGAAGGCTCTTCATTTTGAACTTATTTATGTTTGGTAAATAAATTTGCATTCGGGAAAGCACTGTAGAGCAACTTCCAGTTTTTGTACCTTGAAACCGCTATAAAAAATGTTCACAAATTGTTGATAGGATTTGAACGAACATGGGTTCAAGTTGAACTGATTTAATTTTTATAACAAATATTTTAATTTCGTAACAACTAGCAAGTTTATGATGATATTTAATCTGAAGAATAATTTAATGATCATAAATTGTTAAAGAAAAGATTTAAATTATATATTATTTATGCTTCCCAATAACAGTTTTAGTACATTATGTACCATATTGGGTGAACTCACTATTACATCGGGTCTTTGAACGACAAATCTTACTAACGGCTTCAATGCAAGAAAATGCGACATTTCTTCAGGATGTACAGAGTCAAGGGTGTCGGCATGATAAATCATGTGGTCTTGGCTATGAAGCCTCGTTGTTATAAGCCTACCACATGTTTTTTCTGTTGCGGGGGATTTACTACTTTTATTGATTTATCCTCCTCTGGCTTATTCACTGTGGTTTTTGACGAATTCCTCTGCCGGAAGATCATCGAACTGTTTCAAAACACTTGCATTGTCCCGTTTAGCTTTTTCTATATCTCCGACAAATTTCCTCCACTAAATAAATTTTCATTGTCAAGTTATAGTGTTTTAAACAAGTGTAAACTACATAACACAATAAAGAACTATGGATTCAAACCGAATAAATGCGAATTCGGTAGCTATAACCGTGATTCATTTAATGAAGAAAGTTCAAGATCCATGTTCCAAAACCACTTCCAAAAATTGTTCCCACTGCGCATTATTTAGCTGATGAAATGTTATCACCAAAACCAATTCTAGGCAACGAACTATGGCTTGGAGTGCCTGGGACGATACGGGTAGACTTCCCTATGCATTTGTTATGCAAGTAGACAAAAACGCATTCATTATTAGTAAAAATAGGAGATTCCCTGTCGTTCCATTCTGCAGGAAAGCTGAAGCAATGGCCTTCGTTTAGGGAGACTTTAAAACCATGACCTATATATTTTGGATAACAAACCCGTGCTCATTTCTTCAATTTCCTGCAGCCAAATATTTATATAATTTAACATTGAATAACTATTGAATACAACCACAACCTAGTTGGCATACATTTCAAAATTCGCTGATAATTTAGCTGATAATTACACATATGCGCATTCGGGAAAATAACAAATACCATTAGAATCAGCATAAAAAACTACACCACAACGTATAAAGTTCAAGTCAAATTTCGCTCATGCGTTCAATGAGCCCCATTGTTAGTTTCAGCTGATAGGACGATATAATATCATTTAGAGTCTATCTATACTTTAAAATCTGTTCTGCTAACTTTTTTATTTTGTTGCTTAACTAGATACATTGAATAATACCAGCTAGAATGGTAAGATATACTTTCCCAAAATCATTTAATATCGAAATGAATTTAAAACATGTTCTACTTCACGTATCATTTCACGTTTCCGCCTTTGCGTAGTTTCGCTAATATATTCCATTCGACAAATATGAACCACTGGAATATGCTTAATGTTATCCATGACCTCGTCTTTGTCCCGCAAAAAAATCTGTATCAAATAAGTAGGAATTATTACGGACTAAATTATAATTCTTTTTTGAATCGATTGTAATAACTTTTTATTGCTGCTAACCCCAAAATTTGTCAACTTGAGGAATTGCAGGTTAGAAAGCTGTCCGAATCCATCCCGGAAGGCAATTGGCGTAACACAGAATGGTACTAAATGAACTAGTAAAAAGTCATGGTCGTAGCTCATCTCCAAAGTCCGTAAATCTGTTACAGATAATATCATTCAATTTGGTATTAAAAACGGAGCTTCTAATAAAATAGCTAGTAGATTATACTAATATAAAATGATTAAACGTCTTACTTTGAAGTTTTCCCAGTTCCCGAATAAGCTCCGTGTTATCTGCCATATTACATATTAGACTACTGTCACTTTCCTTGCACCAACTCAACTTTAAGTATGTCACCTCTGAATTCTGAAGTTTTTGCAAGAAACCACGAAACCCAATATTTTCAGCCTTCATCCCACTTAATTCCAATCGTTTCAGTTTGGGAAACCAGTTTAAAAGCCTACTAGCTTGTTCTCCAGAAAAGTGGGCAGCGTTTCCGGTCAGCCTAAAATCCTTTAGTTTTTCATTGATAAGAATGGAGTTCCCGTCGAAGAATCTATCAGCTGTACTCCCAAAATAATGATCTTTTTCTGTTAGATAACATTTTTCAAGGTTTGGAGCATTCTGAACAATATTTTCCGATGAAAGATTAAAAATACCAATTTGTTTAAGTATTAATATTTTTAACTTTGGTAATAAGGGCAATACCAGATTATTATCTTTAAGGTTATCATAGTTGTCAATATCTAAATATTCCAAAGTTTTCGAGAAAGATACCAGAAATCTAGCCAGATCTCTGCTGACTCTTTCGGAAAGTCGGCATTTTATTTTAAGTTTTAATGTTACTATCGGAAAGTTTACCTTCCCAAGTACCAAAAAGTCTTCGGTTAAACTCTGATAGTCATTGTTTAAATCTATTTCCAAATGTTTGAGAGAAGTTCTCCAATTATTTTGGCGGTAGTGAAAAAATGCCATTAATTGTTTACGTTTATTTGAGTCGATGTTTCCTTCCATTGTAAATTTACTGATATTGGTGCACTTTATAAGCTGACCCAATATCCCACCATCCAAATACTTTGGAAAAAAGTTTTCCGGAAAAATCTTGCTCAAATCTGGTAGTTCGATTTTCGCGTTAATGTTGTCTGGAACAGTAACTTTTACACCTGCACGATTAAAAATTTCTGGAAATTGGTGTTTGGACTCTGGTGTACCGTGATTGTAAATAAAACGGTTAAAAAGTATTGGGTTCACAAGAAAATCTGGAACTTTGTCAAGTTCAGTCGAAGAGAAATCTTCAAGATCCATTTTGATATTAAGTTCAGTCAACTTCTTACAAACAAATTCTTTCGTCGGGTCCTCAAATAAACTGGTAAAGATTAATCCATTAAAGCATCGAATGTTCTTTATCATTAATCGTTCAAGGTTTGGACACCACTCCTTTAAAATTCTTTCCAGCGTGATGCAGTGCTTATTTTGATATGTTCTTAGAGTGCAAGTATATATAAGACACTTGACTTGATCACCCATCACTTTGAACCATTTTTGGAGCTTACAATAATTGCCCTTTTCCATCCACTGACAATCCAAGACAACTTCAACGTTTTCAAAAGAGCGAACTTGTTGATAGGGCACATTATATGGAAACTTA
Organism: Entomobrya multifasciata; assembly: GCA_034693345.1. NCBI lineage: Eukaryota > Metazoa > Arthropoda > Collembola > Entomobryomorpha > Entomobryidae > Entomobrya > Entomobrya multifasciata. The sequence goes on along the minus strand of JAQFXM010000519.1, from coordinate 35,801 downwards.
TTCTTATTTTTCACAACATTCCATCCGAATCCTTCTGGAAATGGCGCTAAGAGTCTGGAGAGTTTGATTGATGTCTCTCGTCGTACTTGCTTGATGACTTCTTTGTCCCAGAATTTACACACTAGTCTGTAGTTACCTAAACTTTTTGACTTGTTGTTTTCTTTTAAGTAGCCCAATATGTTTTCCAGGATCTATAAGGTGTCAAAAGGTTACATTTTTGCAAATTTTCGCTAAAAATATGTAAAATAATCAGAATGAGGGTCTTACCACTTCCACAAAAAATGGGTTTATTTGTCGCATATATTCGTCCTCACCGTCTGGAATAATAGCGCACTTTCCCCGTGGCTGCTTTTTAGTGGCACTTTTCACTCTTTTGGCCATTTTAGTAATTTATTCACGATACTTTAAAGTCAGTTAAAAATATAATGGCGTTGTTGGAAAAGTAAAGTGGATTTTCTTCTATTTACAATGAGAATATAATAAATTTCTCTATTTTAAAGTATAATACTTACAATATTAATTATTATTATTAATGCAAAATGAATAATAGTTTTGTCAACGATTTGCAAATTTAGTTATTCGTTAATAAGATTGCAGTAAAAATCATGCACATATTCTTAACTTTAATTTTAATTGCAGTAAAAGCATTTAAATCTTGTGAACACGGGACAGTTCAAAAATGAAAAGAAATGTAATATTTTGATATGCTACTGTCAATGTATTGCAGTACATGTTATGATAACGAGTTTATAAATATAATCAATGTAAAAATGGCATGCAGCTGCACTCGTAATGCAATGCTATTTTGTGTTTGACACAATACCTATGCTATGTTGTTGTGGGTATTATAAAGTCAGGTTATAGAATACGAGGTTTTCAAGGTTTGGATTCAGCTATACATAGCCTACCACCATTTCATGATAATGCACAAATACATTAAGCAAAATTTGATGTTGATTCAATGCGAAAGTGAACATTTATGTGTATGTATGCATGGGACATTGTGTTCACAGTCACATTGTGTATTTTTTCGTGCGAACCCTTAAAGTCACGTGAAGTAGCCTACCTTCTGTGTGTTTTGTTCAAATCTTCAAGCCAGATTTGATGTGTACTATAAAGGCCCTTTTTTACACACAACAAGTATGCTCATCGGACAGAGTACCGTTGTGCTGTTCGTAAAATGTCAAGAGGATTTCAGTACGGTAAAGCATAGATAATATTATGTTGGTCTTCAGTTTTGTTTGTCTTCCTAAAAAGGTCGCTAGCATACCTCAGCTTGAGATTCGTTTTAACTTACGCATAGTATTAATATTATTTTGTTGAACAACTTAAAAATCTAACTAAAAATTTCTTACAATCAAAGTTAGCAGAAAATTAAGATTTCACACAAAATCTTTCGGTTGAGAATTTAATGACATTGCACAAAATTAAATAAGAGTGAATAATTAAACTGAAAATCAGGGGAATTGCAAGAAGCTAAAAATTCCAAAATTAATAGCAATAAAAGAGTCGTGTCGGCAGCCACAAACTAATCCACTTTTTGCAGAGGAGGTATTAACTGTTAAATTAGAAACCAAATAACTACTTTAAATCCTGATAAGCTATTAAAATAATTTATTTTTTTTCACTCTAGAATCTGGAAATCATCTTTAATATTTTGAAAGAAGCTGAAGGTGCTCTTTCGTTAGGACACTACCGGCCAGTTTGCAAAATCTGGGATGCAGAAATCGCCAAAAATATAAGTCGTGAAACACAAATAAACTTGAAATATATTTTGCAACCATATCCTGAGGGCTTGGGATGGACCCAGATAAGCGATAAAAGTTTTCATTACAGAGTTCCATATCCGGAAGTTCGTTCATTCCAAAATATAAAGTTAATTTTTAAATTCGAGGACAAACTTGCTATTGGAGTAAAACTACTGGAGAAGTGGTTCAATTTGATGGGTGGTCAAGTGAAGAGAATTTGTTTTGAGTCCACTCTTTTAAAATCTGACAAGGAATTTTTTATAATTTTGGAGAGTGTTTTAAAGAAATGGTGTCCAAATCTGCAATGCCTGAGTTGAACCGGAGTTAAATTTTTTCAGAGTTTAATACTTCAAAGTGGATTCACAAGTTCTGCTTTGGGCATAATATGCAAAGAACTGAAAGAAGTGAATGTTAACGTTAAAGCTAATGGTGAGATTTGGGATTTTAATCGATTTGAACATATTCCTAATACTTTAGTTAAAGTAGAAACATTGAACAAATTCATTTACGATCATGATTTGCCTGAAAGCAGAGCAGAATTTCCAGTGATTAAAAACAAATCAGGAATGATGGTTGTGGCCCCCAATGAACTTTTCTTTAACCCAGAGTTTCCAGATATCAGCCTACTAATTCCGGGAAACTTTTTCCATCAAATTTGCGATGGTGGAATACTTGGTCAACTTATGAGCTGTATATCTGTGCAAACGTTTTGTCTAAAACGAGAAATTGATCCTTATTATTTTAAACACTTTGTGGCATTTTGTCACTATCGTAAAAATTTGTGGAAACAATCAATTAAACACTTGGAGTTGGATGTGGCAAACTTTAGAAACTCTACGGATTTAATAGTCTTTGCAGTTTTAAAATTCCCAATTGTTACTTTAAAGTTAAAACAACACAATCAGCAGTATACGGTTAGCATGGAAATTATGACCAGATTCTTTTCATACTTTGCTGACACTTTAGAACATTTGGAGTTTAACGGAAATTTACACATATCAAGAATTCAAGAAGGAAAACTTTTATTTCTTGTGATGCCACAGCTAAAACATTTGGTGTACGAGAATCAGTTGAACTGCCAGCTCTGTCCGATAAATATTGTGTCAAGTTTGCCAAATTTAAAACAGCTGTACTTAAATTTTAACACCAGCAATGAACGTGCTGGAGCTGGAACTGGAGGTTTCTTCGGAACTAGAACGAGGAGCTTAAATCATGATCAATTGAAAGAGTTAAGAGTCGATGGAATCCTTACTGGAACAAGAGCTAGTAAACTGTTGGAATGGTTTCCGAAAGTTAACAAAGTTGAGCTTACGATTCATGATACGGATGATGGAATCTCTATATTTTTAAAAGATCTTGCAGTTTCTGAAGTTGAGCATTTCAAGTGTTCGTGGTCACGACCCACAGGTCACAATATATGCACCAAAACCAATGCTGCATTCATTTGTAAAATAAGCAAGCTCAAAAGTAAGTTATTTTCTGTAGTGTTAAAATACTTTAAATAATTTTTATTCCATTTTTGTTTTCCATTTTCTTTCAGATCTGAGGTCTTTGGACATGACTTATGGTCAAGAAGGATTACCATTTTTTCTCATGCTGGCATCATTTGCAAAGGGATTTGTGGATCTGCCCAAACTTCGAATTCTGAGGTTGACTAACTTTGGGGTAGGACTAAATATGAATTAATCTTGAAAATCCATTATTATCATAAATATTAATTGGTATTTATTGATCATTTCAACTTAAAATTTATTAAACTATTTCAGGTTTATAGAGATGATGAGATGGAGACCAGGAAACTTTTCGCTCGTATTGCAATTGTGCAGTTTGAAAAGATGATCTATGTTGGAACAAGTTCAATGAAACAAAAACCACATATAGATTTTTGCCCTAAAGTTATGCTGTCTCGGATAATATTATGATATATTTGTTTATCGGAAATTTTATCGTTATATTACTTGATTTGTTATATTATTTGCACGAATTATTTTACTATTGAGTTTCCCTTATGAGTTAGCACACAAAGAGTTATGTCGCTTTTTACTGACACACACAATTTATTTATATTCTCTAAAAATCTGATATTTGTTTTACTTGTGTAAATGCTCTATGGAAGTTTACTGTAAAAAGTTTATGTTTAAATGAAATCTTAAGCTTAGAAGTACAATAGTCGTATTAAATCATAAGTTTCTTTTGAAACAAGAAAACATGCTAAACATTATTTGCAAATCATATGGTACTAATCAAACAGTAGTAAATAAAATGATTTACCATTGATTCCCTTCATTCGTTCACATAACTTTAATTGTGGCGAATGCGTTAAAGTATTAAATTATAAAAGCAAAGATTACAACTAGATTTTTTGTCATTTCAGTAATTAATAAATAATTAATTGTAAATTTTAAAGACAAACAAGTCCAATTCAACTAATTTGAGTTTTTCAGACTTCACCATATAAAACTTTTATCCATTAGTTCCTACCTATCATTACGAATTATTAACAACTAGTTTATCGTACTGATGAACAAAAATGTTACGACATTTTAAAATCATCCTGCTTATTACAAAAATGGTACCAAAGGATTTTTATAAAGAACGACTCATTAGAAAACCAAATACGGTAGTAATTTAGATATCTTAACAAGAACATTTAACTCGTCATCTAATAACATAATCTAATGAAACAAGCCTGTAGCTTACACAATATACATATGCTTCTTGACCGAACGTTAAAATATTTTTGACAATAAAGACTTATTCAAATAAACCGTGATACCTAATCAGACAGATACTCATATTTACACAGTAAAATTAATTTTTAACCATAATGACAACTAACCAAAAAAATCATTAGAGAGAAACTCCACATTAGCTTAGAACAGGTAGAATCTTTTTATGTAAAATTAAAGTAATTTTCACATTAGTTTAACAAGTAACAGTTTTTCATTATACCAAACTTACTTTTATCATCACGGAATTTATGTAGTCCATATGGACCACTGGAACATGCTGGATGTACTTTGTAACCTCTTCTTTCTCATGCATGAAAACCTGTGTAAAATACAAGGATCATTTCCTTTATTTAGAATTTAAATATCCTCTAAGCAGATTTTTTTAGAAAATCGTACCCCAATATTTGTCAGCTTCAGAAATCGGAGATTAGGAAGCTTTCCAAATCCATCCCGAAACGCAATGGGCATTAGACGTAAGGTTATTACTGAACTAAAAAAACGCAATGTTGAATTTTGATCGCCAAAGCTCATTTCCAATGTACGCAAATCTGTTTCAAATAGAATATAACAATAAATTTTAGTGACACTTTAACTCACAATTAAGCTATCATAATTTTATTTAGTAAAATTAACATTTAATATATATGTCTCACTTTGGAGTTTTCCCACTTCTTGAATGAGTTCGATATCTTCAGCCACAGTGTCATGTGTTCTTCTTTCGCTTTTCTTACACCAACCTAATTTCAAGTCAGTTACCTCCGAATCTCCTAGCTTTTCAAAGAAACCTTTCAGTCCGATATTTTCATCCACCATTCCAGTTAATTCCAATCGTTTCACTTTCGGAAACCACTCCAAAATCTTGCTTGCTTGTTGTCCAGAAAAATAAGCAAGGTTTGCACTCAACCTAAAATCTTTTAACCGCTCATTCGACAACGCAGAGTTCTCCTCAAAAAACTCATTAAGACTTGCGCGTTCCTCATGTACTATATCTCTAACATAACATTTTTCAAGGTTTGGTGCATTCTCAACAATATTTGCTGCTGACAGCTTACAAGTTTTGTGATGATTTAGTATAAATATTTTCAACTTCGGTAATAAGGGTAATTCTATCCTACCAGATTGCCAGCCCAGATTTATATTGATATCTAATCGTTCCAACGTGTTTGAAAAACACGCTATAAATCTAGTTAAGTCATCATTACTACTTTCAAAAGCTTGACATTTTGTTGAAAGTTTTAACACTTTGATTGGAAAGGCTAACCTACCAATTGATACCAAATTTTTTGTAAAATTATTCATTACGTTCCATTTTATTTCCAAATCATTAAGTGAAGCTTTCCAATTATTTTGGCGGTAGTGAAAGAATGCGATTAATTGTTTTTGACAGGATAAATCCATTTCCCCTCCAAGAATTAACTTTTTTATACTAGTGTTCTTCATGAGTTGACCTAAAACTCCTCCGTCCAAATATTCGGGGAAAAAGTTTTCTGGAATATACTTGCTAAATTCAGGTAATTCGTCGTTTGTGTAAAGTTCTTTTGGAACAGTAACTTTTACACCGGCACGATTTGAAATTTCTGGAAACTCAGAGTATTCATGAGGTAAACCATGGTTGTAAATAAAACAATTGAAATTCTCTGGGTCAACAAGAAATTTCGGAGTTAGGCTAGGTCTTGGCCAAGAAAATGTTTCTTTTAGGCGAATGTTTATACTGAGTTCTGTCAACTTCGTACAAATAAATTGTTTCGAGGGATGTTCAAACAAGCTTGTAAATATGAGTCCAAACAAGCATCCAGAATTCTTTTTGGTAATTGATAATCGTTTTAAATTTGGACACCATTCCTTCAAAATACTTTCCAAAGTTATGCAATATTTCTTGATGTCAGTTTTCAATGAACAATTATATATAAGGGAGTTAACTTGATGGCCCATCACTTTGAACCAATTTTCTAACAGGGAATACTGGTCTTTTTTAAGCCATCGGCTATCTAAGACTACTTCAACGTTTTCAAAAGGTCGGATTTGTTGATAGGGCACTTTGTATTGAAAATTGTTTCCATTTCTCTCAGCAGTCCATCCAAATCCTTCAGGATATGGTGCTAAGATTTTCTGAAGTTTAATGTAAGTCTCACGTCGTATTAGTTTAATGATTTCCTTATCCCAGAATTTACACACAAGGCGATAGTTACCCAAACTTTTTGACTTGTTGTTTACAACTAAGAAGCTCAACACATTTTCCAATATCTGAAATCACCAAAAAGCTGCCCTGTAACTGCAAACTTTTACAATTTTGTTAATTAATATAATAAAATGCCTTACCAGTTCCACTAAAAGTGGATTGATGTGCTGTGAAAGGTTATCCTCACCTTTCATGACTTGTTGTTCGACTTCCTGCATTTCACTAAATTTTTGAACTCTTTTAGCCATTTTGTGCTAATTGATTGTCAGTTTTTTAATACTTTTAAGCTAACTTATCGGCTATTTAAACAATGTACTATAAATGCTGCAAATTAACTCAATTGCCATATTAGATTACTCAACTGCAGTTACGATTATATTGTGATGAAATAACGGACAAAAAAATGTGTTGTAAGCTTTGTATGTTACTCAGATTACATAGCAACATGTTATGTGAAGATGAGTTTAAACATACTACACATGTTAGCAAGTCATATTATTGTACTACATTTTTATGTACTGCTGTAGGGTGAAATGTTTGCATTACGTATATGCAGCTTGGTACCTTGGTATTCAGAATGTTACTATGAAGAAAGACAGGGTTTAAAGGTAAGGTCTATAATACATACTCTACCCACACTTGAAAGGGTTATACATATACTATACCCACCACATAATGTCAATTCATTTAAGACATACATACGCATGTATTTACTTGTTTGCGGGTTCGTAATGCTCATAGTGTAAACAAAAAATCACATTTAAGTATTCGTAATAGCATCGTAGGTATGGATGGGGTTGAAATCATGTAATTCAGGTAGAACTAGTAAAGAAACGATGGTAAATTTCTCCCATATTTTGCATGTACTATAAGTAATAAATAATTTTCTCGTCCAACACAGGTACAAGTACACACTTGAAATAACACAAATTTATACGTTGGGTTTTGGGAAAAATATAGTTATATTTCTGTTGCATGTAAAGAACTGATAATTTTACCATGTGACACAATATGTTTCAATGCGTAAAACGTATGTGCATATTTAATATTTAAATGTTTTAACTGTAAACATACTTCTTATTCATTCTTTAAATGTATTTAAACAAATTACTCGGCTTTAAGTTTTTTAAATGAATACATACCCATACCATCAAATTAAATGAAATAATTACTGTGCTGTGTTTTTATTCATGCATAATTATGTATAATAATAAAGTATTGAAGTTTTTCGGCTGATGTCGTACAAAGACGCTAATCAAAGAACAAAGTCCTTCATTTTCAATTTTACATAAGCTTACTTACACGAGTAAAGTACATTTTCCTAGTTGAACAAATATTAATCAACTCATGAGACCTTATAAAATACATACATATGAGTTTATCAACTTTTGTTAATCTGTCCTTACACATACATTTACGTCGATTTATATTTACTGTAGTATGCCAATGCATGCATTTAACTATTCCTTTTTGACTGTCCCTTTTTCTTTCCTTTCTAATTTGTACAATACTTACTGATACTATGGACACGAACACGCATTGAACGACTTGCTTTAAGATTTTATGGCATGCATGTGTGCAAAAGGGTCAAAATGCATTAGTTTCACGAGTAAGAAAAGCAATTCATAGTGCATAAGATAATACATTTTAGTACATACTGTATTGACGGTTATGGTTTGAGTGTTAGTTTGTCGTGAAGATTTGAATAATATTTGTTATCTTAATTTTAGTGGCCGAATGTCCAAAGGTCAAAGTCTAGTACTATGTTAATTATTAGTTAAGTATCGATCAGCTTATCTGATCGATACTTCTTTTGTTTTATTTGTGAAGCTTTTTCATGAAAGCTATTTTTAGACTTTCATTTCCTGTCTCTTTGTTGTTAAATATTATTGGATATTTTTGGATATTTTGTGAAAATGGTATAAATACCGCGAGCAATTTTGTAATTGTTATCATTGTTTGCCACGTTTGGGCAGAAGCAACTTCTGAGCTAGAAGTAGCAAGAAAGGGATCTTATCAACGTACCGATAAGATTTCCAATAAAGTTTGTCAAAGTTTAATTTACTTGTTGTAGTTGTTGTTCGTTATTTTATGGACTCATGAGGCATCATCATAGCTATCGAAAGGCGTGAGTTCACATACCATGAATGCTGTCCGTGAAGACGAGTTTGTTAACATTCAGTTTTGTCATCACGGTTTACAAAAATATCTCCAGCTTTTTGAGGTAAACTGTTTATTACGACATTCGCTAACTCAATTTTTAAAATGGACGAAGAAACACTAAACCAGAATCGGAAAAGGCAAAAATGCCAGATGAAGCTGCAGAAAATGGAGATTATTTACAGCCAAATATTAATCCTCTTTTCGTTGAAACGGTAACGAATATTCTATTTGAAAAATAACTACTCAGGTAAATATAATGTCTTATATAAATTTGTTAACTATTTTAGGTTCTGGAAAACGTACTAAAATCCCTGAAGGGAAAACGCAATGCACTATCATTAGGAAAGTTTCGTTCCGTGTGCAAGTTTTGGGACAGTGAAATCTCTAAAATGATAAGACGTGACACATACACCAATTTGCAATATATTTTACGTTGTTATTCATCAGGTATGGGATGGAATGGATCTAGAAAGCAAAATATATTTCAGTACTTGGTTCCATATCCAGAAGTACGTGCATTTGAAAACGTAAAGTTAGTAGTTGAAGAAAATAGTTGGGAGGAGTTTCCAAGAAAGGAACAAACAGTATCAAAATGGTTTGAAATGATGGGTTGTGAAGTAAAATCAATTCACTTTATATCATCTTTAGACAATAAAGATAACAGATGTTTCGAGTTCCTTGAAAGAATTTTAAAGGAATGGTGTCCAAATCTGCAAAGTTTATATCTAGATGGAGTTGATTGTGTTTTGAAAGTTTGATATTTGCCAGCCGTTTTACTGATTCTACTAAAGGAATTGTATGCAAAGGACTGAAAGGAATTAAAATAAGTGTTAGGCGGAATGCTGCGATTACATTGGCTGGCCCTCCTATAATCCCATCAATGCTGAAAAAACCAGAAGTCTTGAATCAGTTTATTTATCAGCATGGTTCACCTGGTAGCAGCACAGAATTTCCAGAGCAAAGAAATAATTCTGGAATGAAGGTTATTATTCCAAATGAACTGTTTCAGAAATCAGAGTTTCCAGATATCAGTCAATATATTCCAGAAAACTTTTTCCCTAAAATTTTTGATGGTGGAATATTGGATCAAATTATTGGTTCCACCTCAGTGGAAAAATTTAGCTTGGTGGGAAATGTGGATACAAAAAATTTCGTATACTTAGCAGGATTCTTTCACTATAGAAAGAATAGTTGGAGGTCATCACTGAAACATTTGGAATTAAATTTGAAACACCCAACAAGTATTAGTAGGGATCTTGTAGCATTGGGCAAATTGAAGTATCCGTTGGTGACACTAAAAATAAACCAAGGCATGGATAGTCCGGATTTCAACACAGCAACTAAAAATATGACAATGTTTATTGGACATTTTGCTGAAACTTTACAAAGCTTTGAGTACGCAGGAGTATTTAATATTGCAAATGTATTTGATAATAAATTTATCATACCTTTGCTTCCAAAGCTTACAACATTTGTGTACAGAAATTACTGTAACTATCAGCTTTGTCCAATAAATATTATGACTAGTTTACCAAGCTTAAAAGTTTTGCACTTGTGGTGCAGCAACAGGGAAAGTACAGAGACTAGTCTCTTTGAAATCCAAACTGACAATCTAACGAATGATCAGTTAAGGGAATTGAGAATTAGTAGTTTTCTTTCCGGTGCACAAGGCTGTCAACTTTTGAAATGGTTTCCGAACGTCAAAAGACTTTATGTCACTCTTCAGGATACAGATGAAGATATCTCTTGTTTTTTAAGGCAGCTTGGTAGGATGGAGGTGAACCACTTACGAATGACTTGGGCACGGATTAATGATAATGTTCGGGGTTTTCGTTGTAATACAGCATTTATCCGGGAAGTTAGCAAACTCAAAAGTAGGATTGGATTATTTGCTATAAACTGTTAGAAATACATTATATTTTATGTAGGAATATAATTTTAGTCCTTTTGGGTTTTAGCTTTACAGACTTTGGATATGACATTCAAACATCCGACAAATCCATTTGGCGTGATGTTGACAGCTTTTACTGAAGGATTTGGATTACTAACCGAATTAAGGGTTCTCAAGTTGACCAATTTTGGAGTAAGATTCTAATTTAATTTTTTGAGCATGGATAATATTTCAAAATGGATTTAGGGATGAAAGTGTCTTCAAGAACTGCGGGTATTAATGTTCATATTAATTTTACAGGTATACCAGGACGAATATCCAGATGTTCAAAAATGTTTCGCTTATATTCCAGTAGTGCATTTTTTAAATACGTCGTTTCAGTGCTCAACGAGACCAAGAATAAAAAATCTTCCCAAAAAAAGTTCCCTGGCCCAACCTGCAACTTCAACGTCAGTAAAATTATTGAATACCATATAATGCCTAAATATTTATTGCAGATAGTACTAATAGTAATTATAAACGTATTAATATTAACACGGTGTTATTAGACTATGTGACTTTACAATTTTTCCCAACTTTTGTTGTTATATTTAGCAAAAACAACTTCCCTAATTCTACAAAAAATTGGCATATACTTGTAGGTATAGCATTTGTATTTCTTTATTGATCAGATTAACTTTATTTGGAAAATATGATGAGTTGCCTACTTCAAACTAGAACTTACAATAAATGAATAACTCAATAAGTACATTTTAAAATCCAACTCGCAATTTTTAACTTTATTATAGCACATAGTTCACATTTCACAAGTACGTTTTAAATATTAGTAAATATTTTTATGGAAAGTATATAACATGTAATATAACTTAACTATTCATCTTAAAATTAGTTATTTAAGGTAAATAACTATAATGATTTACAATAAAATTACTTTGGTTTGTTTGATTTGCATCCGGCTCGATTTCATTTTGAGTTGTCATAGTTTGTACTCTTATTTTAGCTACTGATATTCTGATAAAATCTTGTTGTGGCAGAGTATTAATACGAGCACCACCGAATTTACATCGAGACAATATAAAAGAACCAAATTTTCTTGAGAACTGTAATATAATTTTCACCAACCAGCTATCAAAAACGATAAACACTATGCCAGATAGCAAAAAACCTGCTGCTGGTATAAAGAAAATCAAGTAAATTGCTTCATTACTATGTAAATTAGTATTTTCTTCAACTAATAATCTATCTGATCTTGTTTTAATCATCACACACCAGCCAAAAAACTTTTGCCACCATTCGAGTATACCAGCCTGAAAATGATATTTAGATCTTAATATCACTTTGGTTGGAAAATATCCCGAATATTTATAACCAATTAAATTTTCATTGATAATATCTTTTCCGAAATAGGCAGGTTTCTGTTTCACCTTTAACGTATTAAATAATTGAATCGCCATTCCTTCTTGCAAAATTACAGCTGACTTGTTGCATGATTCCATATGCATTTCTAAAATTTGATTTACTGTTTCGGAATTACCCGGAAATCCTGTAGTTAAATTCCAGGCATCAAACATTACAGACTTTTTTATGAACTTCCACGATTTTTCAGAAATTTCATTGTTTAATTGGTTTAATCCCTTCCAATCTGCCAATCGCCAATGAAGCATTATTTCATGCCACAATTCTGACACAACTGGGAAAGCTTCGTGTTCACTAACTCGACTGTAATTATGATTTACTCCCAAAGTATGTTGAAAATAATTCATTTCAAACGGAGACAACTGGTATCGTCGTACACGAATCAAAAACTTATTTCCAATTAGACTATCAAATGTATCAAATGGCACAAAGGGTGGTGGTAAGGTTAACCTTGTAATATTTTCACCTTTGTATGCATCACTTAAAATAAGAAAAATAAAGGGTACAACAGCAAAACCAATGCGAAATCTTGTTAAATTCTTGCCAACTTCGGTTTTTGTAAAATATGTCGACTGATCAAGTAGAATGGCGTATAGGACAAACACTGAGTTGTAAATGGAAACAGATGAATTGTTTTCAGAAATGTTCCATTGCATTAAACCAAATTTAAGGAAAAGTGAAATGGCAACACAACAAGCTAATAAGCAGATCCAGGTTGAGTTATCAAAAACAAAAATTAGTTCTTTCATTTGGTGTATCCAGTGAACTTGTTCAAGATGACAGCTCACAAACCTTAACTGTTGACGTCGGAATATAACTTCGAACTGCTGATGAGTACCAAGATGGGAGGATGTGGTACGTTCTATTGCTGGTCGTAATTTAGGAGGATATGGTATGTAAGCACTAGAACACGAATCAATACTTAAATGTTTCCAGATGCCAAAATAAACGTCATGATTTTCTATAAAGTTTATAGAAGAGTTTTGAGGAAGTATGTTTGAAATTAGATGCAAATCTGATAAGTATGAAGGATCATAATTGTCTGTTGTTTTGTATTTAGCTATGTGCTCTAAAACTGCCTTTATTGTTCTTCTGTTCTCTTGTTTCATATCGTTGTAATGCCATAGGTAAACTTGTAGAACTACATCTACCCAAAGAAAACTCGGTCTTGTGTTTTGTACACGTTTTAAACCAGTTTCCAGAAACCGTTTAGAAAACTGTATATCGTGGGTACCTAATTGAGCTAGTTCAAATGGTTCGCAAGGATTGCAATACGGACATAGTACAAAAAGACCTGGGGAAAAACTTGAAGTTTGCCAAATAAGTAGGGCTTGAGAATGTAATACTAATTCAGTAAAACTTAGCACAGCTGAAACCCAACTTCTAATGTGGTCGTTACTATAACACATTGAAATTGTGTTTGCCTGACAAACAAGTAGAGAATACTGTGGAATATTATTTAAATAGTCGGACTTCCATTTCTGAGTATTCAAATTTAACTGATAATGAATCCAAAATGGATCTTTGATAAGGTAACCAAAATTTTGATTGTTAAAAAATAAGGTCGACCTGTGCAAATAGTTTTGGGGGTGGTAATAAATGTTTGCCTCACAATTTGAGTTTTTGTTTGCTAACTGTACACGTATGCCTAAAATGGAGTTTATGTAGGCCAAACTACTTTCAAAACTTGGTGGTTTTATGTAATGTCTACTTGTAGTATTACTCGGTGTTGTAAAAATGATTCCATTGGAGTTTTCAAAAACGTTCGAATAATATTTTATTTCCACTGGATGTAGAGGGATATGACCAGGAAACGAAAAATATTGCAACAAAATAATCGGATTAAGGAGAATCGAAAAATCGATGTGTAAATCCTGGAAATTGATAACTCTTATGGTACAATCTGAGAACATATTTACAATACGAATATCTTCGTGCAAGAAACCATCTTTATGGGATATTAGCACACTTGATTCTACAAATTTGACATGTGCAATGATACCTTGAAAACACAAAACTAGGGCGAATGTCTTCCAGAACATAATGGGAACCTTTTTTTTGAGGGGTTTTATAAAAAACAAAGGGATTTTCAAAAGCTTTTCAAATTATTTTTCAATATTTATCAATGATTTTAGATGTGGTATTTTATTTTAACTTTGGGCTCTTTGGCAACGCAGAAATTGCTGCAAACGAACACATACAGTTTGACCAGGTCTCAAAGTCAACATGTTAAGGTTGCTATGACATTTATATAAACTAAAAAGTTAAAGGTACGATCAGAAAATCAATTACAGTGGTAGTGTTATAAAATCTTTTTGTGAAGTAATTACTCTTTGGTTTTATAACAGAAGTAATTACATACCAAATCAATTTTAACGTTGCGTGACTATCCAACTTGACAGGCTTTAAAAATCATAATCTAAAACTAAAACCAAGTATAATATACAAGACTTTTCACGTTCATATTTTTAAAAGACGCTTTAAATCGGAATAGTTCGATAGCAATAAAATGTATTCGTGTAAACTTTAAATTGTTTTTTTAAATGACCAAAAACTAAATGACCTACATATATTTTTTCACATTAAGGTAATTTTCATGTTTTAACCAAACTCAAGAAACATACCTTACAATGCTTTAATATGTTTGAGAAAGTAGGGTAAGAGGTCAGAACAGTCGCAATAAATTTTTCTTACGACTACCAGGCAGATGACGAAAATTGGTTTTCTTCAGTTCACTTGGTTCATGTGACTAACATTTATGCTATCAATATTTTGCATTCACCCTTGATAAACATTAAATAATCCTAGGAACTTAGACGAATATTTAGTTGATCCGGATTCAACAAACAACCAGAATTTAGACGACAAAAGTTGGTTCATATCAGTGGAGAATGAGTGGCATAAATACGCTACCAGAAGAACTAAATAAAAATATGTAAAATGTAGTAGCGTGAATACGCTACCTGAAATTACAAGGAAATGCGTATATAACACAAAAGAGAGGGGAATCCTTACACGGTTGGAATGCTGGGAATATACCAAACCGAAATCGAATAAAAGCTTTTTCATAATTCATAAACTTTTTTTAAAATCATAATAACACTTAAAATAGTAACTTACAAGTGTTGACATTTTTTACAAATCACGTGCATACACGCATATATTTTAGTTGACAACCATGTACACTTAAGTAAAGAACAACGTTTGCCCCACAAATGAAAATACTTGGTGTCGTGAAGCATTATTAAAAAATGAAATGTATGCATCGATGTTTAACAAAATGCAATTAAGCGTATAGTGGATATATATTTAACCATTGGCTCCATTTATTCAGTCAGGATGTTCATCTGTTTACTTATCCAGTGTTCCAGTGTTGGCTAATTCAACAGAAGCAATGTGTGATAAGCTCTCGAGTAACTGATTCTAATAATTTGGATCCATCTGTAGAAATATGTTTTAATTCAAACCAGAGCAATCATTTAATAATATATAGTATAAAATATAACTTACGTGAAAATTAATCATCTATAGATATGTCAAACGTCCCATAGAAAATGATTCTGCTGTAGGATGTAATTGTAAATCAGTCAAGTGAATTTTTTGTTATATGAAATACCAGAACGAAGTTTGTTTGATATACTTTAAGTGCTTTTAAGTCTAAATAGACACGTAAAATTGAAATAAAAAATAAGCGTTTTTAAATAAACGTGTCTATACAGACGCGTAGCGTGTCTAGATAAGAACGTTGCGTAACGTAGATTAAATAATTTTTTACGTAATAGTACTAGACTGTAATACTATCTAAGTTTCTGGATCAATTTCATAAATTTTTTCTGTGTTCTAGAAATCTTTGTAATCATTATTGTTTTGTCTATAGCTATGTAATAAAGATCACTGATTTATGTACAAATTTAAAGGCGATGGCTCAAAACGTTTGTTTTCATATGATGCAAGAATAATAGTAATTCAAAGACAATGCATTATAACATAACGTGTTCATACAAGTTGTATGAGAAGCCTTGTCAGGTAATATCATACATTTCAGCGACCACTCTAACAAATTTGCTTTCTTCGACGAGATTTTTCTTGTAAATAATCAGTCATTGTCAGAAACACTGACTTCGAAAGCATAAACATGCAATACAATGTTAACACATGAATCAATACATAAAACCTCACAGAGACATTAATTGTAAATTATTATTGACACATGTTAGATTCTATTTAAAACATTACTTTGGGAATTCCAAGTAATTCATGAAATTCCTTTAAATTCAAATAATATTGTTTTTGTCTTTGTTATACGCGAATTCAGCATAGTTAAGTCCAACAGAAATATTCCATTGAAACGCAGAATTCAATTTATAATTATAATTATAACCTTATCTAGCATTTTATTTCTCGCTTTGTTGGAGTTTCAGTCAATGTACTTCATGTGGACCAGTGGAATATGCCCAATGTGCTTCATAACCTCTGCTTTATCAGTAGTCGTAACCTGTAATGAATCAGTAAAACACAATAACCATATAGTTAAATGTTTTAACTGAAATTAGCCACTTTGTTATGAAAACATACCATGATGTTTGTCAGCTTCAGAAACCGGAGTTTTTTGAGCTTTCCAATACCATCCAAGAAAGCTATTGGCTGAACATGAATTGGTTCGTCTTCATCGTCATAATTCATTTCCAAGCTAACTAAATCTTTTTTTTAAATCTACATCATAACAAATATTACCTTATTTTTTATTTTTTTATTTACTAATTATTTGGGGAAATTTTCATTTTTCTTGGAATTTTAATGTTTCAAGTGAGGAATTCAATAAAACAGAATACAGACGCCACGAAACCCATTTGTATTACCAAATAAAATACAAGAAAGAAACTTCTTGAATTTTCTTCAGTAACGTTTTCGGATTTCGTGTTATGAAACTCCGCATATTTTTCATTAGATTCCATCAATCTTCCTGAAAGAGTTCGAACTTTTACTAGATGAGCAGAAACAAATCTGTTCCACCACTCAACAATTCCGGAGGACTTCACACCTCTAATTCGTCGAAATATAAACTCAGGTATCCAGCCATATATAGTATATCCAATATATTTTTGAACTAAAACATCTTTACCTATTGATATTTTCTTCATGCCCTTTCTTCTTAATATCTGTTTCGATTTCTGAACTTTTATGCTATCATCCAGAAATGCTGTCTTGTTGCACATTTCCAATTCCTGCAACAGCGGAATTTCAGTAATGGTGTCATTTAATAATATCCTTTTTGCTCTTATCCAGTCACTTTCATCGACCACATTGGGATAAGTTTTTCTTAAATCGTGTGCTACTTGATAAATTGGTTTAAGCCAAAGTTTTGAAAAATTATGTACATTCTGGAAACGTTTTGGTAATTTATACAAAGGTTTTTCAAGTAATGTATTTGTTGACAAAAGATTTGATTTGATCTGCAGCATTGTTCGAAAATTGTAATTAAAATCAATGATGTGCTGCTTAGGCGACCCTTTTTGAATGCAAAATAAAAACTCACTGAAGTTCCGATTGCAATATATACTAATGGAAAAATAATATGGCAAAACATATATTGCATAGTTAGCATGTCGAATCTGCTCAAATTTATCAAAAGGTCGAAAGCGCTTAGGTGCCATTAATTCATACATGTTGTCATTTTTGTATGCGTTGCTCAGAACTATTGCACATAAAAGCGTACATGCAGCTAAAATTTTAAGAGGCTTGCTTGCTAAAATTTCTGAAGTGAATGGTGTGGATTGTTCTGTGAGGTTTTTAAAAATTGCATAAATATTAGTAAAACTATCCAAAATTAATACTGACGATGCAAAATCGTAAGCCGAAGATATCCCATTAAATATGGCCCAAACAAGTGGAATGTAAACCAGAAAAACAATTATTATTGCCAGCCAAACTTTGATTTCAAAACTCTTAAGAAACATGTAAAATCGTCCATCAGTTTTAACAAATGTATCCCCACAAGCAATAAATATTGTTTGTGTTGGTGGATGTTCAACAACGAACGAGAAACTACTTGTTTCAAAGTCCTCTGCAAGTCCAATGTATGTAAATGAAGATTTAAAATAGTCAGGAATAAGAATATAATTGCTACCAACTATAAACTTCCACAATATTACACTTTTAGGACAAGTCAATATTTTGTCTAAAGGGAAACTGAAAACTAGCTTGTGAAAAGTATATGGCTTATCGCATTTCTCCAACGTTTCAATTTCTAGTGATAACTCGAGGCCCCATGCTGATATATTTTTTCGAGTTCTTAGCTCGTCATTAACAATTTCTTGTATTTTTAATAAAGAGAGTAACTGGACGTTCTCTTTTATTATTATTTCGTTGAATAAGCACCTATGGCAAGTTGGAAATATTACAATCGTTTGGTCACTTTGTTTGAGTATATCTAAGCTTATAGCCATTAAGATTTGCTTTCCTTCAGAGTTTTGTTTACGTGAAGGCTGAATTTTTTTCTGAAAGGCACTTGACCAAGTTAGTAGTTTATTTAACTTCATTTCGATGATAAGAACACATAATATATCGTTATACATTTGAAATTGTTGATTTTCGTAAATCTCTTCATTTATCCAAAACCGATTTAACTTGATATAATTCGTAGGCGGAAGGATATACAAGTGTTGCTCAAAACTCCATGGTTTACATTTCATTGAAAAATTTGATAAACGTATTTGCGTGCAAAACTCGGAATTGGTTGTATCGAATAAGGTTGATGTACAAAATTTGGATTTGTTCGAATCTGAAATAATAATGGACCCATTCCTTTCAACTGCGTGGTACAACTTAAGTGGAACTAATTGGATTTCTTTATATTTCATCCACACGGGAGCAAACCGACTGATAGTTTTCGGTGTTGATGTGGGTATTAAATCAATTTTATTAAATAAATTTATGTGGACGAAGCAATGCATACAAGAAGGAAGAACAGATATTAGATCGATAGTTTCCACATTTGGGGTGATTTTGTATGCAGACTTCATGTCGTTAATATCTGACAACCTTTTGATTTCCCATGTGCCTAAATCAACTTTACGAAAATTTAAAAGCAGCAGGAAAAACGTAAAGCAAATTGAAATTTTCATTGAAACATTTGTTCGTAAAGGCATTAGTTTCAACTTAGAAAAAATGACGAATGAATAATCAAAATCATAGGACAGCTTTTTGGCTAATGGTACAAAAATCCTTCTCTGGTTTGTTAGAAGTGAGTTCATTAATATTGTAGAACTGGCTGTACTTAAGAAAATCGCTTAAATTACGCTAACAAGTATATAAGTATAATTTTAAATGTCAAACTACGGCAAATATTGCCGTAAAGTTTATTTGGTACTTAAATGTACCAAATTGTTTATTGTTACTTATGTATATTCATCATACTTAAAAATAATTGGTAAGTGAATGGTAAATTTATTAAAACTAGAATAACATATCCTTTGATTTACCATTATTCAATTTTTTGACATTGAGCTGACCAAAAATTATATCTGTATTAAAATGGCTGAATTTCTATTAAGTTTCGTTTAATGTCAAATTAGTTAACTTCAAGTGTCGTAGATCTACCGACATCAAATTAAAATGAGGCGTATAGTTCTTATAGCAACAATTCCATTTGTAAAGTTTTATTGATTATGGGTTTAAAAATAATGCTTCATATTTGAATACACTAAATCGTAAAGAGTTTAAACGTATGTAAAAACGTATACCTTTAGCAATTCGATTTCGTATTTTTAATTTCACAAAAAAACAATTCTCTTGACTAGTTAAATTCTAAAAAGTTTTATAACTCCCAATTTATATATACATTCAATATACATACATGTGTAGATATTATTTTTCTGTATTTTGTCTTTGCTATTTTAAGTAGTTTGGCCTCCTTTTAAAATGCCGAAATATACCTGAATATATCTAAGCTACCAGATCAAGCTCAAAATATTTTGAAAGATAGTATATACTTTTTATTTTTTGAAATAAAAACAAAATTGGCTTTAGTATTCCAATAATATTTTTTATGCTTTGACTTTATTAAACAAATAAACTACTGCAAGTGTTGCCTTTAATTAAAATATTCCACAACGTTTTAAACCTCAAAAAATTTGGTTTAGATTTTGACCACTTTAAGAAGTTACGGAAGAACTACCATAAAATACCATGAATGATGTATTCAATATATATTATCCAATCAATACTTTCATGATGACTTTTCTTCCCAAAAGCGTTTTCTTTGTTTATAGTTTTGCACTATCGTTCCCAAAGGCTGCTGTTGTATACTAACAAGGTAAAGATCCCAAATGCGTTTTGAGTTGGGACTAGCCATTACGTCTATAGGAATCTTCATTTCCTTTTGATAAAAAATATGTATACATTTTTCAGTAAAACAAGTGTTTACTATTTTTAATTTGTAGTTGATTAAAGCCAGCGATTTGCCTTCGTAGAATTTCATAAATAAAATTTAATCTGGCTTTTCTAGTAATTGGTTGTTTAGGCAAGAGAACGCAATGAGCTTATGAGGTATACAATGTGAACAAAAAAGATATTGTCGTTGCAATGTCTTTATTATCATAAAAGTATATGCTCATCAGTAATATTAAAAAGCTCAACGACATGAAAACCTTTATGTTTGGTATCATGACGTGTGTATCGACTTATTATAAAGCAACAGTCCTAATACGTGAGTGCAAATAATTTGAAGATTTTTGAGTTTGAAAATCTCAACACAGTAAAATTTTAATTTTCCTAAATAATAGTTTTAAACAAAATTTTAAATTACGAAACATTTTTTTTGTACTTAACATTTTTTTGAGGACGATGTGAAATGCTAAATATCTTAAAATACTCCCAATAGTAATATAGTTACAGTATTTCTTACAATATCGTCATAAATACACAAACCCAATTTAGCTTTAGCCAAACCATAAGGTCCCAAGTGAAATCCAATCGGCTTGCAAGCCCGTAAAATTCTTCTACTCTCTTTTGTTTGAACCAAAGTCTTCCAAAACGTAGTAAATAATATTGAATGCCTATTAGGTATTCCAGCCATAAACGTTAGTAAAATTGCAATTAGAAAACATGCTACTGTTGCAATCGGAGCTATTAAATAAGTTATAATATTCACCATTGCATACATTTTCAAAGTTGCAAAGGCTCCACAAGATGCCAATAATATCCCAACAAAAATTAGCACAATGAGAAACGACTGACACATATAATTCACATTAATTGAAAGAATCCTTACAATTTGAAATCTTTTAAAACAGTTATAAAATCTAAATTTTAGCAGATTTGGAAACGGAGTCTTGTGAAAATGAATTGTTGAGGAGTAGCCTACTATTCCTTCTAAGACAGAGATCAGCAAAAGCAATGCTGACAAAACTGTAGTTTGGCCATACAGCGTCAGAACCGAATATAGCAACCCGACACATAGCTTCGATAATATATTGAGTTCACCAAATATTATTTGAACTGGATCATAATTTATTGCAAAACATGCACCTATAACTCCAGTATTTAATATAAACAATGGCAAGGCAAATGCGTACATGCATAACTCTTTAAACGAGTGTCTTCCGAGACGAGGTATATCCACAAATTGGTCAAAAAATGTTGGTGATAGTACGTTAGTGTGTATGGACAACAAATTGCACCGTTGATTTAAAACGTATTGAATGTCTTTTGCTTCGGTATATTCAAAAATAAGAGCGGCAAGGAAAATAATTATTGCTGAAGATATTCCTAAGTACACAATCATTTGGTCAACGTGAGTGGCTGTAAAGGCTTTCCAATTGAAAAATAACCAAAATATTCGCCATATAAGGAATGGGATTATAATAAATGCAAACGTAAAAAGAATTGAAAATCTTATAGTTTTGTGTGAAAGTTTGGTGTACAGGGTACTATTTTGAATGCAATGGTTTTCTAAATTTACTGAAAATGGCGTTGGGATAAGTTTTTCCAGGATATAATGAACTTTAAAGGCTCCAAGAGTTAAAGACATTTTGGAAATAATTTTTTTTGTTCAAATGAGCTTGTCCGATGTAGAACGCAGTTTTCAAAATGAAAGCTTTCAATACTCTTATGTTATAATGAAATAGAAGTTATACTATTAAAAACTGGGGTTTATTTTCAACTGGGTCGATAATATATTTCAGAGAATTAAGAAAGTACCTCAAAACAATTAATCTTTTAATGCTTTGCTTCTAGTTTAATATTTACCTGGTATCGTGCTGGTTTCGCAACAGTTTTGTTTTTTGATTTTAAGATATAACATTGATATAATCCTAAGAAGCTTGAGTTACGTATTACCAGCGTATGTTAGAAAAAAGGACACTACAATTTAAACTGTTCTAAATGCTAACTAGTAATAAGCCACTATACTTTAAGGTAGACTTGTATTTTGTAGGGAAAATATTTCGCAATTGGATTAGCTAAAAAGTTTGAGGTATTTTTTTATCAATTTTTACCAACAAGATACACATATGGTCAAATCCAAATCACAAAGTATCGTTTTTTACATGGATAGATGAATACTTTAAAACCTCTTTTATCAATATTGTTTTGATGTTTTATCTATTGAAATTATATGAGGTACCTTATACAAACATAACTCAATGCTCAAATCCGTTTACAGCATAACCTTTGTCAGTAAAGAATAATCCAGCTACAAAATTTAAAAGCCAGTTGATAAAACGTATTATATGATGTGTTATTTCATTATTTTATTAACATGTCGTAAGGATCGGCGATTCAGCTATGAACATAGATTGCACAGATCTTAATCTTGTTCAGATAATCAGAATTTTTAGTTGGTAAACAGTTTTGTTTTATTCATAAAAACTTCAAGTACTGATAAGTCATATTGCAACGGAATAAATTAATTTTAGTTATTATCTACATAATTCCAGGTTTACATGTGAATGTAATAATAGACTGTTAAAAATGCTTGATTGCATCATAAATATGTAAAATAATTTTTACCAAGTTTACCTTTAATTTAAAAATTAAGCATATTGCGCACACGTAATGTTTATTATCTATTATGTTCCCACAAACATATTAAGCAAAAATTCGTTGGTATTTATAAATGAAAATTCTGAATTGTATGTATGAGTTCAACTAACCAAGATAAATAGTAAACAAGCAATAAAACTATAATGAAAATTATGGTCAAGAATGCCTTTGAAATTATAGAAAATAAAAATTATTAACAAGCCTTATCCTCTTGTTCTTAATGTAATCATAAACAAGAATATTAGACACATTTTTATCAACCTTCTTATAAAAAGGTTGACAAAGTATCTGACAACTTTGTAAACATAATAGTTTTTACTACATTAAGAGTAAAGTCACTGATCATTTCATTACGGCTTGTATACTTTTCATATTGCATAAGTTACTGATATTTTCATGCATACGGAACTGTATCACACGATTTAATATTTTTTCAAAGCAGAATTCTTGAAACGACAGGTTACTTTTAATAATGATAGTACATTACACCAACAACTTGTTCTAGCATTTACAAATAAGTTCAATGTAGTCCTATTGTAGACCAAACACCTTAATAACTTTAAATTTATTAAATATTCCGAAACAAATTACAACATATCTTTAAAAATAATTGAAGTGTTTACAACATACGCAAGCACATTACAAAAATAATTTACTTGAATATCTCGATCTAAAATTCCAATATCTCCTACTGGTATCGCAATTGACTGTAACGACTTTACTACTAGTTTCATATATTTTGACTTACCAAATCTTAATTCACTCTGCCATTTCTTAATCATTTTACAAGTTTCTCTGTAAGAGTAATATCCAAAATGTAGTGTTATTACCGCAACCCACCACGTCGTAAAAGTCAGACAAGAAACAATAGCATAAAGCTGTCCTGGAATCAAACTTTTCCCATAAAAACACAAATTAGTAGTTACCAATAATGCGAGAAAGGAACCAGTTAAAAAGCAGCTGAAAAATAGTTTGAACATTTGAAAGAGAAAGCATTTTGCTACAAATAATGTTTTGAATAGTTTAGTGGTCGAAATATTTAAGTCAGCGTTTCTGAGATAAGAAAACGTGGAGAGCATTCCTTGGCCTATAGCTTCTAGCAAGACACTGAAAGTAGGTACAGCAACTGCTAAACTTTGTAAGACATACAATAAACTAAAATAGCGAATACATTTGACGTACCAACTACTTACCCATTTAGAGTTAAATCCTAACGCATTGGAAAGTGCATAAAATACAATGTAAACTAAGTCTACATCACTTATCACAATTATAATTGAAATAAACCATGTGAGAAAAACAACCGAGACATATACATAACTGGCAATGATACCCATAACATCAACATTTGAATTTGATTTAAAAGCCTTTAATATTTCTATCCCAAGTTCGACTATCAAATTTGACTTACTTTTTGGAAATGCGAAGAATTGGTTTTGCTTTACAAATTGTGTTCCCCAGTTTGCAACTGAGACCATTTCTTGTCCGTAAAGTATGAGAAAACCATCTTCAAAAAGCACCCATGATAAAATAAAAGCAAGAAGTGCAGATACAAGTAGAAGATTAGCGATTGGCAGGAAATCCAATTCAAATAACGTGCAATAAATTGCTGTCCCCAAAGTTGTGTATAAAGTGAGTACTAGAAGTATCACTGTAATCAGATGAAGTACAAATCCTTTTGTGGGCTTAATGGAATATTTCCATTGATTTGTAGTCAAGTTCCAGGAGACACATGTTGGGTGGAATATTTTACAAAGTGATTCGTTTGCATTGCTTGTACTCACAAGAAGAGTTGTAGCCATTTTAATGGTTTACAAGCGAAGAATAAATTATTGTAAGGTAATACCATACACTAATAGTTTTTAATTCTTGTATTTTAGTTGTATTTGGATTACCAGGAAGGTTTTTACAACGCTTGTAAATCAAGAAAAACTCAATGGATTTAAGTCTGAAACAGCCGACTTGATTTAAACATATAAATATTCGTCCTAGTACTTGTCAAGACAGGTCAAATGTGGAATAAAATTGGAATAAAGCTGGGTTAAGTATAGAATGTTGGACTTGATAAAATTAAATGAAAATTTAGTATATAACTTTATTGAAATATGTATTATATCGGCGTATCTAAATTGCTTGATATTATTACAAACTTTAAAGCTTAAAATAGTTGGACTTAAATTAAAACTATTGATTTTTTGTGACATGGCTTGGATATAGAATTTTTTTATATTAGTTTTTGTACTTTTTGTAGTAGTAAAATTTAAAGGGAACGTAAAGTTTTAAGTATAAATAGAACAGAGGGGATTTTTGGCTTCCAAATACTCATCCTCATTGGTCGAAAACATCTACATATAAGTCGTCGACTTAAATATTTAATTTAACTTTCGTAACAATTCCCGATAACGCATGTAGTAAACCTGCGTAGTTGATTTCAATAGTTCACTGTAAGTATATACAGTAGTCTTTTGAAAGAACTATGGATAATGATCTAAAATTCAAAAAATTCAAACATAATAAATATCTGAAAATTCTACTATTTAACCAGAATATTATGATCTGAAAAAAATTAGTGAGCTTGGTGCTATTTGAAATTATATAGCTTTGAAAACAATTATAATGATACATAAATATAATCATAAAACGTATAACTGAAAACGTTAGCATCCTCCATAAGTTAATCCGATAACACAACACAAATTATTCCACAGCAATTATCATAAAATAAACGTGTAAAAAAACTCAAGCGACATTTCTCTTTTGCAAGCGTATAAAAGGGTAGTTTAAACACAAAGTAGCAAAATCAGGTCAAGCAGTGCTCTAGAATCAATCGTTTGTTCATAGTCAGGCAAAGCTTTTATTGAATAACTATAGCGGTCGTAGTATGAAACTGTTTTTTTCCAGATGTTTTAGCCAAAAATGTTTTAAAGATATGGCAATTTTAAACTTATGTTCCCATTTTCTCCCTTGTTTTGTAACATGATGCACTGGAATGTTCTTGGCTATATGTTAGATCTACGGAAGATAATATTACAACGTTGTGTCAGACTACTACTCCTTATCGTTAGAATAGTTTATTTTGTCTATTACGAAATTAAAACTTTTATATTAAAATTTCTCTACGGGTATTTTACTTCGTTCGAAGCTTTAAAACAAAGTAAGCCTAAGTTTTAACGTTTATTTTAAATGCGCCGATACGAAAGTCAAATTCCTGTCATGAAACAATGTAAGTATGTTTTTGATAAAATATTATTTTCTATTGACATAAAAAAATTCCGTCGGTTTCAAAACGTGTATTTAGTCATACTTAAACCAGGTAGTATTGATTATTATGGGTTAGCATATTTTGAATAGTTTTTCGTTGAGACTAAAAGTATCAATCATAAAAGTATCATGGTCACTACAGACTTGTATAATTGCCAACTGTGAAGGTGTAAAAAAGAGCCATGTTTAAAATTAAATCTAGTTCTTCTAGGTATAATGGTTTTAAAATCAACGAAAGTATAGTTAAATATAACGTAAAACGACCAAGTATTTTTATTCTGTAAGTTAAATACGTAAAATGAATATTCATGCATAATATTTCTCGTAACATTACGATTCATTATAAAATGCAATAAAAACTTATAAATATTCAAAGTTTGTGTCTCATTAATTCAACTTGTTTTACTGTGGATAAACAAGGCTTAGGACTGGAAAAACGAAATATGATACAGTGGACACACAAATCAACAAATTAAACGTTTTGGTTCAAAGGTATAAATTTTAGAATGTTTTTTTTACTTCAGATCGAAAAATATTCCTTGGGTCACACATCTATGTTACAAACGTTTTATTAGGCACATGCAACGTTTAAATCTATTTCGGCTTTTTAAACGGTTAATAGAGTTTCTGGTATTTTAAATTGTTACTTTAACTACAGCTAGATAAAAATGGGCAATTTTTTATTTCGGAAAAATTAAGTAGAACCAAATTATAGCAAGCAAATCACATGATTAATAATTCAATAAACATACCTCAATCCAATCCATAGTTTTAAAATTAAGACACATAACTTGTTATTTTGGGTGATTATATGATAACTTGCAAACGAGTTCGTCTTGTTAGAAACCAGCGAATGTAATCAAACAGTCTACATATTATTCTAAACAGAAAAAGTGAGTTTGGAAATATTAAAGCTGGAGCTCGTGTCCATTCGATGTCAATTAAAATAAAAGCTATTAGTGATATACTTAGACCGAACGCGGGTAATAGTGAAAAAACCACCAGAGCAGTTTTAGTATGGTTATTATTTTGGGACGTTGTATTTTGCTTAGAAACTGTGGAGTTTACGTTTGTTTTTAGTATCAAGGCGTACTCCAAATATTTCTCCCACCAATTCACAATACCTGTTTGAAACAAGTAACTTCCTCGAATAATCATATACTTGGGCCAATATCCATAAAACGCATATCCCCATAACGTTTCAGTTATAACATCTTTACCAAAATAGGCCTTCTTATTTTTCTGTTTTAATGTTGTAAACAGCTGCAAAGCCAATTCGTTTGTCAATATCATTGCAGATTTGTTACATTTTTCCATGTGGCGATCCAAAATGATTGGAAGATCTTCAGAAAATTCTTGATTATAATCTGGCATCATTGAAGAATGATTCAAAACTTTCCACGTTGCATTCGATATTTCATTTCTTACTAAGTTAAGGTTTCGATAAAAGGTCTTTGGCAATGGAGTCATTATTTTTAACCAAAGCTCCGACACCATAGGAAATTCTTCGTGACCTGCAACTTTTCCTTTTATTTCTGCCACATCAATAATTGTATTCAAATCAAAATAGTTTAGATAACTCCATCCACTTAAGTTCGCTCTACGCGAGTGAACCTTAAATCCATTAGTAACTAAACTATTAAATGTATTAAATGGAATTAAAGGAGGATCTGCTGTTAAATTTGTTATATTATCACCTTTATATAAAGTACTCAACCAAAACCATACCAACGGCAAAGAAAACAGTGCAAAATATAAAGGAAGTTTTTGACGAACAAATCGTCTATCAAAAAATGAACAGGGTTGATCGACAAGAGAAATGAATAATGGGAAATAAATGCCCCAATAAAATTGCATTTTAATTTTCTTTTTGGGAGAGTTGTCCATAACTTTAACGAAATACGATACAGAAAGGCATGTCATTATTATAAGTGACCATGTTGATGTGTCAAAAACAGCCACTAATTCTTTAAGTTGGGCCAACCAATGTTTTTGCTCTTTGTGACAGCTAACAAATCTAAGTTGTCGCTTGCCAAACACTAATCCAATTTCCTGATACAAGGCAATATTTTTTCTGGGACGCCTCACTAGTTTCGGCCTAAGTTTTAAGTGTAGGTTTACAGGTGTATCAACAAAACATAGATTGTGTATAAAGGTTGTCCAGTACGACCATGGAATATCGTTGTCCGCATACGTCATATTGGAAAATTTATGAAATGTTAATGAAAGTATGTTGATATGACTCAAAGTTGGCAGAGTTTCTATGTCTTCAAGAATATCCAATGATTTAATTGCTTTCAAAACTTCAAAGTATGTTCTCATGTTTTCTCCGTAAAAATCTAAGATTTCGGGATTGCCTCCAATTAATCCAACATGAATTTTAAAAGGACTTGGTATTTTGTCATGCGATATTTGAATCACATGTTTTAACTGCCCGTTATCATATTGAAATTGTGTATTTTGTATTGATATCATTTTGTATGGGTCGCAAGGATCACAAAATGGACAGAAAATTTTTAACGACCAAAATTCGAAGGATAACTCTAAAACTATCACTGTTTCTGACAATCTGATAAGTTCATGATGCCCTAATACGGTTTTTATCCAATTGTTTCTATATTCGGGATTCGTAAGGCATACTGAATAAACGTCCACTTCGCATATAAGCACAGAATATAACGGAATTGTATTCAGATAGTCCTTTTTCCAGTATTCGGTTTTTAAATTCAGAAGTCGGTAAAATTCAAGAGGATTTTTGAGAATAGCTTCCCAATGAATTTGTTCAATGTACATTTGTGGATAGTTTTGAATAGTTGGAGGTTGTAAATAAATATTTAATTCACAATTTAGTCTGGCACTGGCAAGTCTAAACGTCTGTGAGTACAGCTGATTAATGTAATTTATAGCGATTTTTTTGTAAATCCTTCTAATTTTTTTAGGAGAACTTTGTGTGAAATTACTTGATTGTTTTTCAATGGGGAACAAAAAATAGGTTCCAAACATTGAGAAGTAGCGAAGTAATACAAGAGGTTCTGAGATTATTTCAAAATTAATATCAACTCCTTGGAAATTTATTAAATGGATTGTGCAACTGGGAAACGAGTTTAAAATGTCGACCCCGTGATTTGGTTCAATTTGAAAATTTTCAAGTTTTTGAACTTTGATACATTTACTTGTTTGAAGATTAACCAAAAGCAAGCACAAAACTAACCTTGTGAATTTTAGCGAATACATAGTGGTGAACTGATAGGCAATTGAAGTACTATTTTATTCTTTAAAAGCTCTCAAAATTAATGTGGAAAATATTTAGAAAATGATGTAAATACATGTTGTATATAAAAGTATGCAGAACTCAAAATTGTCCAGCTTTATTGTTTTGTTCTGGTTTGTCAATTAAGAATTGGAAAATACTAACACTAAGATTTAGATTTTCGATCTTGATAAATTTAAAATGTCATTAGAGTTTGTGGCACCAAAACACATAAATATGATTCCAGAGTATTCAACGCGTGTAAATACAATAACTCCAGAATGTTAGATAGTCGTCTGAGCTTTCCGTCCAAATATCCGCATAAGTAATTTCAGTAACCACTTGGATATTAAACTAATCATGTGATACAATATCCAACAACTTACGATGATTATGTGAATTATTATTCTGTTCAACCGTGAGCTATTGAATAATTTAGTTTGGAAAAAAGTCTTTTAAGGTATACGTGTTGTCTAACACTTCCGTGGTGTTTTAATCACTTCTTTGCAATAACTCAGGTACTTATATAATAGCTTATATAAGGCGTTTCCCGTTAAACCTACTGTTAGTCGAGGATAAATAGCCGAATTCGGCTTCCGGAAAGCATCCAAAAAATAAGCCAATATTGCGTCTTAGGAAGCGTAATTCAGCTAAAGATACTCTACTGACTGTTGTACAACTGCGCATTATAGCTACATTAACTGTTAAAGGAACATAATAACAATAATTGAATAATGGCTTCCAAATAATTCCAAGCGAGGTTGTCAACATTTATACGGAAGTTGGTTTTAAAAACCAATTTCTATGAAACAATGTTCTTTTGGTTCAAACTGTTAGCAATTTCTGGCGATAACTGGGGTGTTCATGAAATCATAAACTTAAAAACTGGTTTTCTTGCATTTTTTTGCAAACCAAATTGTTCCCTTTCACAAAAGTCGTTCCATAAAAATCCTTAGGTATTTATTTCATATGCACAGATCACCTAAATTTATATTCGTTTATGTGTAAAAATAGCATTCGAGCTTCTAATAACATGTCATAATAATAAGATTGTGTAAAGATAACGCGTGATAACAGGCAATTTTTTATAATGTGCCATTTTTGTCAGTGGCTCCAAATATCTTTCATAACTCTAAAACTTTTAAAGCTCCAGAGTTCTAGTTATCACTAATACATTTGTCATAAAAAGACAAAAATAACGATGTTTACTTCAAAGTTCAAAATTGGTTTTTAGAAGGGTAAAATATAAGGATCAAAGGTTAATTTTAAAATTGGCAACTTGTCAAGTTTGACAAGCTATCAAACCGTTTTGATTTGATTTACAAAATCTAAATTTTTTATAATATTGGCCTCAATACGTACCTGTAAAGTATTTACTAGTTCAAAAAACGAGAACTTGGTAGTTTAACAAATATTCTTCCTGAATTTTCATAACAAAATGTTTTTAACCAGACACTTAACACGCTATTTATACAACCAAATTATTGCTTAATTAAATCTTTTGCTCAAGAATGCCATTAAAAATAAGTTTGGCAAACTAGAAAAATCAATAAAAATGCGCATAGGCAAATGACACAGTTGAACAAAACAAAATCTTGATATATTTAATGTACATCCAAATTTTTGTTTTTCAAAGCCTACAGTATCAAATATTTTACATTGAGTGATTGAAATACATGACATGACATCCTTAATGATATACTTGACAAAGTTGACTTGATTATTTTAATTGGTAACAAATTTATGACTTATACGCTGTTGTTGTAGATAATATCTACATATAAAAGTAATTTTAACTATATATTTAACTAATTATTTATTTAAAAATATTATAAAAATGTTTATTGATTCGTTTAAATTAAAATTCCGTTAAAAAAACAAGTCAATCCATTTAAAAATATTCATGCAAAAAATAATATTGACCCAAATAAGATTCGAACCTGTAACGTGCACTTAGCAAGCTGCGTATCTACACAAGTGCACTAATTTACACTCTTTAAGTACACGAATGAAAATAAGATGACGTGACTAAAATGGAAAGGTAAAAAAATACACGACATTCCGATACACAGTAAAGCACAGAAAAAAAGTGTGGCATAGCGAGTAAAGCTGAGAGAGAGAGATGAGCTGACTTGTGGAATGCGGATGGGATATAAATAGATGAGCCATGAGCCTTCTAAGATGACACAAATGAGACAAGATGCTGCTTAATAGCTAATTATACAAGATATAAAATATATATAAGTAGGTAGAAAGAGGGGGTGCTCTGCTATAGCAGAGTATTTCAGCATTTGTACGCCATCTGGCGACGTGACGGAAAATAAATTGACGATGATGATGATGAAACTGACGATGATGATGAAAAAGTTGACGATGATGATGATAAAGTTGACGATGACGATGAAGGGTTAAGATGATGGTGGTTAATATTATTCCAATATTTAATACATAAATGAAAGGCAAACTATTTCATAGCATGCTTTAAAATGGAAGTACGCTAGCATTTAAGCTGAGTTAAATATGTACCTTTAAAACTGGTATTATCCGAAAAACTTCAGACGAAGAAGCACTGCAAATGCACGTATCAGTTATCCATGAAGTTGATAAGTATACACAACAACCACACACACCTTTTCATTCAAACCCAACGGATTTACCTTCTAGATACTCTTGGCTTTTGGAATACACATAAAACATACACACCAAACAATTAGCATTCATAAACCTCCATCCTTTTCGGGTACCTGTTCGGATATTTTAACAAGTGAACTGATAATCCCCAGTGGTTGTCTTTCGAACTTATGCATTAGAAGGGCACTATGTATTTCCATGCAAGCACTTATAATCACCAATGTTTGGCTTCTAGCTATCATATATTATTATCAAGGTGCTTCAAGCACTCCACCCTCGCGCGAAGCGCGAGGGTTCGTGCTACGTCGAAGCCCAACATAGAGGTTTTTCCGCGAAGCGGAAAAACTGTACTATTTTTGTATATATTTCTATGCAAGTGGTTCATATGTTGCGTAGGTATTATTTTTTAATGAACTGGATTCAACTTGATTGATAAAAAGGCACTTCAAATTTTTACCAAAATATTTAACCTAGATATACCTAGGTATGCATATACGTTGTAAGTAATAGATCTGATTGCAAAGATATCTAAATATTTGGACTTGTCTTGTCTCGTATCGGCGAAAGGATTACCTTTAAACCCAAAAAGGGTTGATTAGTGTATGTGTATATGCCAAAAGGGTTCATTCGTTGGTTATACGTCAAGATGGAAAATTACTGGTCTGTTGGGGATTAACTTAAACCTTAAAAAGGGTTGATATGTATAAAAATATGAATTTCTGAGAACAGGACTCCTCTCCTTTCATTCAGAAAAGCTCCCCAAAATAACCCAAGCTTTTGGCTTGGGTTGACAGAGTGAAGTGCATGTATACTACCAAACATACACGTATAGAACTCATTCGTTCTCCAACTTCTTTCGTACTCGGACCTCTCTCGCTCTCCTAAATACTTGTGTGTTTGTGTGTGTGTTTGTACCTAAAAGTTAAAGTCGAACATCCAACTGCCATACCACGATGGCTGTCTGCTACTTTTGTGAATTCTGTGACTTCTGTACCGAGGACGGTTTTAGTGCTGTTCAGCTTTTGGAACATTTAAACCAAAACCATGCTTGCAGGGGTTATGTTAAAAATGGTCAAGATATACCATGTCCAATATTGTTCCATCATGGATCCAACAAAGGTCTCGAGAAATTATGCACCTCATCTCGTAGACGCGCACTAATGTGTTGTGTTTGTGAGAAAACATACAGTACCACAGAAGAATATGTTGAATGTGTAAAACACCATGCGGACTTTGAATTTGTACAGGAAGTGGAAAAGTTGGAAAAAGAAAACGTTGTTGACGAGTTCCCAAACGACGACAACGAGTTCCTATATTTAATAGACTCAATTGACAATTCATCTCAAAGTGAAGTCGTGTCACCGCTCCCTAAAGTAGCATTAAGCTCACCAGAATTCCAACAAAGCAAGCGACAATGTGCAAATGATATCAGATCTCAAAATATGGAAATTGGAAATTTCCCAGTGCTCGTTCCAGAAACACAATCAGAGGATAACATTTGTGATGATGAAATTGGACCGTTAATCATTCCTGCAACCCCAGATCCGGAAGATTTAAAGTTTTGGAGAAATGTACTTCCTGGAGATCCCATTGTAAACTGTCCCGGAATTGATGGAGACTTCCGTGATTGCGTTTCACCTATTGATACGGAGGATGAGTTAGATGATGATCATCCAAATTTACAAGTTGGATGCGGGATAAATGACAAAGGGTCTAATAATCGTCAGAAAGCATCGCAAGATTTGGAAAACTCTAGCCAAGAAGAAGGCGGTGATAGTGACGTTAGATTTGTTAACGACATGAAAGCTCTTAAACTAAAACAGTGCAAGTTTTGTGAGGATGGAATAAAGTTTAGTACTGTTGGTGCATTACTTGACCACATAAAAAGCACTCATGGAGCTATTTATAGAAAATATTTGGAAACCATTCAAACAGGTGAAGGAATTGACGAAAATTCTCCAGACTTTGAAATAAATTTGAAAATTTCAACTAAAGATAACATAACTCAAAACTACATTGTGGATATAAGTGCTGAAAGTG
This sequence comes from Entomobrya multifasciata, assembly GCA_034693345.1. Classification (NCBI taxonomy): domain Eukaryota; kingdom Metazoa; phylum Arthropoda; class Collembola; order Entomobryomorpha; family Entomobryidae; genus Entomobrya; species Entomobrya multifasciata. The sequence goes on along the minus strand of JAQFXM010000519.1, from coordinate 1,447 downwards.
AAACCGATAATAGACCTGTTCATTGGACTGACTTTAATGCTTTTATGAAAGCGTTAATTAAATCATTGTCCTCAAAATTAGAAGAAATTTATAGTAAGCCGATATATCACAATGGGATGCGAATTAACCAGTTTAAAGTTTTGTTTCAAAGCGAGAGCCTGTACTCGAGACCTGACAGTGAAGAAGAGCATCAACGACATGCGTATTGTTCGCCAATGTACTTTATCCGAACTCCTGAAGATATTTACGACAGTATCTCGCTAATGATTGCGTACTTCATGCAACGAAATGACGAACATACAATATACGGATCCGGTTGGGTCCACGAGCGAGTTTTAGATTTTCAGTTTACAACTACAAGAGCAAAAGTTATGGATGGTACTGGAAGTTACGATTTACCTGCATTGTTAGTTAGTAAAATTAGATCGCTATTTAATGTGAGCGGTTATGGAAGTCTTGATGACGAGAGTAATAGGTGTTTTATGCACTCTGTTATCTCAAATTTCGAAACAATGAAAAGTGCAAACGCAGGTTCTGGCAAGCGAAAATCCATGACCACAGAAAGGAAGCTTAAGAGCGCAGAATTTTATGATAAACTGTTTGATAATCAGGGTGGTAAATTCACCTACAAAAAGTCGGAACTCATTCGTCCAAGTTGCCAAAAGTTTGCTAATATGTCATCTGACGAAATCAGTATTGATTTCACTGGTATAAAGTTTCCGTTTAGTTTAACACAACTGAAAAAATTCCAACTACTAAACCCTGGCCTTGGGATCTCAGTAATGGGGTATGATGATGAAGCAAATCCGGAAACGGTTAAAAGCAAGAAAAATGACAAAATCAAAAGCCGTCAATTTATCGAAGATTCTGATGATGATACTGATAAGGAAGAAGACGAAGAAGCATCTACATCAACCAGCGAGGAAAGAATCAAAGAAGATATGGAGTCTGGATCATCCAAAGTTGAAGACGATTCATCTAAAAAAGCTTTATCAAGACAAACTAAATACAAAAAAGCTCAAATGGAAATACGTAAAAGAGTACATCCCTTTTATGTAACTCCATATTCCACAGATTTTATATTAGACATATTGTTGGTTTATAGGGATGACTATGGTCATTTTCTTAGTATAAAAAACTTGCATGGTCTACTAGATAGAGGTCGTGAGAACGTGGAGATATGTAGATTTTGTATGCAATGGCGCGACCGTAAAAACATTGAAGAACATATTGAAAACTGTAAAGGTTTAGGAAGGTGCAAAACTATCATGCCAAGCGAAAATCTATTCTTTAAGAATTTTTGGAAAACGTTACCTTCTCCTTACACATTTTTCTTAGATTTTGAATGTTTATTGATAAAAACTGATCCTCCAAAGGATAAAAATGGTATAGATATAGTTAAAAATACACAAATTTTACATAATCATAAACCTTCCGGTTATTCATG
>JAQFXM010000518.1:0-48108 GCA_034693345.1 Entomobrya multifasciata | reverse complement strand
ATAAAGTGTCACAATTTTAATCAGAATGTTATTTTGTAAAACTTTAATCCACAATGTTGCGACACTAAATCCACCTTAACAAGTGAAAAATGGAAAATAACTTTCTCCACAATCAATTCTTTCATTAAGTCACCGGGTATTTTCAGCTTCAGTTATATGTAAACTTTTAGAAAAGTTAATGTTGAATAAATATAAATATATATTTAATTGTTTCAAGGAATTTTAATGTTTGATGTATATTTCGTGTATATTTAAATCGTTCATCAACTTATTGTATTATTAGAGTAGCATGTAACATAAAGAAAAAAAAATCTTATGAGTGTCATGTTATATATTTGTGGTTTTTAAAGTAAATTTATTACAACTGATCAGATTTGTCGCACCAATTTCTTGTCGTCATTTGAGGAATATCTCAGTGTAAAAAGTTGTTTATGTACAAGTAGAAGTCGATTGTAGCTTATTGTCAACTTTCTTTCAAACGAAATAAATTAGCTTTAGCGGTACAAAATATTTGTAAATATTTATACAAACACAATAAACATGTTTTAACTGTACATACACAGTCGGTTAAATAAGGGAACAGCAGTTGACCAAAGATTTGTTGGAATAGTAAGTGTTGTAGTCTTTGTCGATTATACTTACTTACCGATCACATTTGTCATTAACGATATACTAACACTAATAAAAAGTGCTAAATTTAATGGTGTTCATTTATTCATACATTTTAGCAAAACGTTAACGAATTTTAAAATGTGTAAATAGTTATAGATCTAACTGTTGTAACTAAGCTTAATGTTCCAAATATTTACATCTCTTGCATTCTGTCGAAGATTTGAAATAATGTTAGGTATACTCATTGTGAATTATAACAATAGTTTTGATTTTGTAATTATCAAAATCGTAACAAGTAATTTAATTACACTTACAAAATTACGGGTGGCTGTTGAAGGAGAGCATTTGTCAGTGCACTATTTTCAAAATCATAATCAAAATTATATATTGAATACATATAATGAGTATTTCGTATATATACATTTGAATATTCAGAGATTTTATATAAGTATCCGAATTAAGTCAAACAAGCGTTATTTTCATTTTAATATACGATTTGTATGAATCGTTCCGCTTTGTAATGTAAACAAAAGGGCAGTACTGTACTACTTTTGAGATCTCATATTTTCATGAATTATTTTAAAATTGAAATTAAAACGTCCAGGGAACATTGGAAAAGAGAAGTGCATACATTTTAATCGGAATTCGTTGTAATATATATCAAATTTTTAATCGTATGATCTTAGAATCTAATTTTCTGTCGTTGGTACGCTTACAAAGTTTAAAGGTGACGTTGTTTTATTTTTTAATGTCCAACGTGTAAAGTAACAAGAATAAGGCAAACTGTAATGCAGGTTTAGAAGGTAATTTGTTGTTTTTTCGCATAAATACTAACACGATTGTTTCATAACTTTGTTTTCTTTGTTTACAAAAGCAGATATGTTCTTTGAGAACATTTTACCAAACCAATTAAAAAATAACACATCTAGTTGAAATTATACTATATTGAGTGCTACCAATTAAAATTAAATTTTATTATCCGCTATTTTTATGTAAAATTATGTAAAGAAAAATATTCGACAATATAGCTTAAAAATATAGAATCTTAATTATGATAATATAAACTAAATGTACGGAAAAATTGATGAATTCGGGTAAATTGACGCAGTGGTAACAGGTTAAAGCGCTCCTCCAGTTGTTTATTGCTTACTAGCCATTCTTCGTTAAAGGCTCTAAACAAAATGTTTAAATTACATTTGTGTACACATGATGAAAATTTATAAGAATCACCAAAAAATTCTGATCTAAAGTGTAATCTCGATTGTGAATCTTATCGGTGACTGAATGTTTTTATATCTTAACTATTGTAAATACTTTGAGTATTCTATATCCACTTTATCCAATGAAGAAGCTTTTGTTGAGGCCTTTTTGGTTCCTTATGTAACGTGTGCTTTTCCCTATTCTTTTATGTAAAAATTTAATGTAAACATCGTTGTCTTAAATGTCGATGTAGTACAAAAGTTACTACAAAAAATATAGTACATTACCTAAATGTTTACCTGCTGCACTATATATTTATCTGTAAAGCGTCTGATGCAATGTAGTCCTATAAATGTGCAAAGAAACATGCATTTTGAAAAATAAACTCACCAAAGAAATTTACATAAAATCTTCTCGTTATACTTTTATTTAGTTCTGGAATGTGGATGTGGAAGCATAATGCATTGAATGTATTTAGCATAATATTTTCATCCATTGCTAAATAGATCGCCAATGATCACTCAAGACGAATGCATAAATTATATGCATAAAAAAGTCAATTGATTCAACGGTACTTGCTCAACAAAAATTAATGTGATTTTGTCCGTTAATCCATTTAATCATTCACGCGAGCATGAAAACAAATTCGAATGTGATGCGTAATTCCCAATTTATTTCAAGTTACAACATAATTTATTGTCAAATCATGCAAAAGAGAAAGTTTCATATGTATAAAAAATTATTCAATCGTAAACACATGTGCTACTGGTATACGTAGCTAATTTGATTTTATGCTTTTTCATCTTGAGTGATTGATCGAATGAACTGATTCGAACAGTTATGGTTATAAAACAGGTCGACACATGTTAATTTGAAAATTCACAGTAATCTGCTTCATTCATGTATGATTAATAGGGGCTACGTCAAAATATCGAGCAAATCATCAAACTTGAGTATAGGTATGCAGTTTTTTTTATTGTACAGTGTTTTTGTACGAAATATTTGTCGATCGCCAGTAAAATATAAAATAGATTTTATGCCAACAACGAGTGACTTTTGCTTGCACATATGCAATTGGACTATTATTTGAAATAAATTGGTGCATCATGATATATGAACAGGAAATTTTCGTTGAAAATGAAGAGTGTTCTTTTATAACTAGTATTTACTGAAAATAAAGGATCGGATGCTTCGAATTGCTTATTGATGCTGAAGTATACGACAACAACAAGAAAGTGGATTCTCATTTTGTAAAAAAATAGTAAATTGCATTTGATTTGTAGATGAATATTCTACACATATGTATGCCCTTGATTGCATATCATTAATAAGACACACAGAAAATAACTTCCTTTTTTCCATGCATTGTTCTTTGATGACTGAGATGAGAATTAAACAAGATCATGAAAGCCTACTGAAAAGGTGGAAGAAGTATGACCGGATCAACATTATTTAGAAAAATGTTATTCAAAATGAAGGATTTCGTGTTTCACTTTTTGCGGTTTTTAGAAACCTCCTCACACTACTTGTCACAATCATAATGTAATGATGATAGTTCATCAAAATTACAAGTTCGAAAATACCTTTGACATTTCTTTCTTTTGTTACCCCACAAGGTGTATACTAGGATTTAAAGAGCCTCTATACTTTATCACAGATTTTTTGGTGTGAGTACACGTGTAAGTATTCCAATATCATTTGTTAATGGTAGAACACCATCAACTTTCTTTACACCCGCTAGCAAGTAACATTATTTGCTCCTTGTTTTAACATTTCCTTGCTAGTTGTGAATTACCAGCAACGAAGGTGATCTCAAATTACAAACACGTTACGTGATTTATCCTTATTAGCTGGAAGCACTGCCAGCAGATATTCATGCATACTTTTAAAATGTGAAAAAGGAAGGTTTTGTTAATATTTCTATTATGCAATGCTATACATTATTTTAGCAAATAAAGTTTAAACCTTCAAATTATTCGCGTTTTTTCATAAATCAGACTCCGTTGTCGACCTGAGAGTTTGTTAAGCTCTTCCTGTTATCTTCGTGATGACTTCATCATTGTTTAAAATGCAAATTGAAAATTCCGAATCCTGACAGCAAGCAACCCACTACAATATTCAACCTCAAATAAAAATCGGAAATAAAATGAAAATGGAAATAAGATAAGCGTTTCAGATTTCATCGAAACTCAAATCTTGAGCATACTTTGTCTTGCAATGCCATTGACCTTTGTTTTAAATCATTAATAGAAATCATGATCAATGATTGTTTGAATTACATCCGTTATATAACAAAAGTCATAAAGTTGCCATCAAAAGGCATAACATATGTGATGATGATGACGATGTAAATGTATCTTACTCAGAGATACATATACCTAAGTGGACTATACGAACGTAAGTTGGCATCAAATCGTTATGTGCAATGATTATATAAAATGACCGCTTGATATCTTTATTATAATAGGAAAATGGTCATGACGGACGGAAGACCCCTGCGAATTCTCATCAATGAAGAAGTTGATCGTGAGTTGCATGCGATGGTACGAAAGGGTAAGCCATTCCAATTTTGTCACTTACGCTAGTCGAGATACAGTCATCATCATTCACTATAGTCAATATGTTTAGGTAAGCAAATAATAAATGTGTTTCCGATCAGAACATATAATATGTGCTACACACAAAACTGTATTGCAAAAAAATCAATTTTGCTAAGGAATGGGGAAGGAATAACTCAAATTTTAATTGGATCGTCAATGGCCGAGAACACTTGAATAAGTGGCTCACTCAACTCGATCCGATGAGATGTTACCCAATTTTTTAAAGAATGACAAGGTACACACTGGTCCATTTGATGATTTTTTATGCATACATTACCGCATGGCATGGCTTATTTGATAGGAAATATATAATAAGCTTCGATACAAGCTAAACAGTGATTTTTTACTAGATGGTTTTATAATTTTTAAGTAAAAATACATAAATATATCTGGTTTCAAATACGTGTCGTATAATGATGTTTGAAAGACAACTGTGCATTTGACTTTAAATCATTTGAAAGAACGAATTGAGTACAGGTTATACAATATCATAACATCATTAGAGTAAAATATTGTTATGAGGGATAATTACTAAAAGAAAATATGCGAAAGAGAATTAAAACTACTTTAATGTTTGCGTAAATTATTGTATATTACAACAGCATCATAAAAGTAACGCCATAAAAATGTTAAGCTCATTTCAATTGAAAGAGCATAATCATTACATTACGGCTTTATACGGGCACCTTACACAAGGCATTTTTATAAACAATACATTTCCCTTTAAAAAACATTTTTAGCACAAAGGCTTTTCTCGAAGTGACGAACACGTAATATGTTAAGACATGAATTTTTTGCCCTGAAAACTATTTCCTCCATTTTTATTGACTCCATTCGCAATCATTCCATTATGTATCACGTACTTTTCCGCAATAAACTTGTAAAACGTGAGCTTTTCATCGGTGGTACATTTTTTATGCTGCTGTGTTGTATAATGTAGATTTTCTTCTAGGCTTCTTGAATAATATCATTTGTTGTACATTATTATAATTTGTGTACACGGTATGAAACGAGGTTTACCCACATTCATATTTTTTCAGTGCATTATACATCCGACCATAAGAAGACTTGTGACTTGGGGCCAGGCCAACATATCCGCGTTGTCGTTATTACCTATTCTTCTTAAAACTAAAAAATGCATTATGTTTTCTTTTTAGTGGATCCCCTGGAGGGATCTCATCCTGCCATTCCCGTTTTCCATTTGATTAGCACTTTTCTAACTGTGACTTGTGAAAAAAGTCCTTTTATTATCCCATGTTTCCCTGTTTATTTTTCCCATGTGGTTGTTTGGTAGTTTTGGTGAACCTTCACTCATCTTTAGTCTCACCTCACCTGTAACATACATAAACAAATAAGATACATATGTTTATTTCCTTACTGCATCTTTTTTCAAAAATTCTTATATCATAATCTCAAATCAAAATTGGAATGTATTTTATGTGATTTTTTTTGCAAAAAGATTACAAAGATTAAACAAAAAGTAACATTCTATTGTAAAGATCCGATGTTATAAAAAATGAGCATCGTGTATCGGGATTGACTTTCAGGTTGTGTACAATATGCAAGTTTTTTTGTGGTTCGGAGTTCACATTGTATTCAAGGAAAAAGGTACTTTTTCAGGCAGACCGACCGAGAGGAGATTCGGAAGATGAGTATCATAATAGCGATAGATGATGTGGGTCCCACACCGTCGTCATTCTTGAAAACAAGAAGGAAAGACACGAAATCTCAATGTGAGGCGGTCTGGCACAAGAAAAAAAATTGACATTTTTTTCCTGAGCACTGGTTCCATTGAACTTTTGTCTCGTTTGGTTCAAGTCATTAAAAACCTGATTTCTATTGTAGTGTTTTCCGATCATACGACCATGAGCAAGCATTATTATTATTACATAAGCAAAAAAGTGCGTACTTTTTGCATTTAAGTACATTTATGTTTAACTTGCAAAAAAATACTGAACAAGAAAGGACTTTAGTAAAGATGATAATGATGCTGTTAATGAAACCGAAAGGGGAATGAGGAAAAACGGGAAATTACAGTTAAATAGCATTATTGGATATGTAGTAAAAAGAAGATGATGGTGAAGATGGCAAAGTAGTCAATTTCATCATTAAAAATTCGAATAGTCTCAAAACATGAGAGTGAGAGATACCGGTGCCGTGATGAATTCGAGGTGATCGTGATCATCGATGAGAAAAAAGGTATTTATGACGCTTTAGCCTGGGAAAGCTACCCAGCCCGTATAATCATCTTGTGTACATAATACTACTTCTTGGACTTGTACCGGTAGCTATATTGCTGTTAACATCTTGACTCTGTGACAAACCAATCATGCATGTTTTAGCATAATATTCCTTAAAATACCGTAATTATTTATGATTTTGTGGTCAGTAGCAAATCATTTTTTTAAAGATAAAAAGCAATAGCTTATGTGAAACAGAAAGTCTTTGAACTTTCTATGTTAGTTTTTCTGGAGGGTACCAAAAAATACTAACTGTATTTGTATCATGATCATTTCAAAAAATTTACAAAAAAATGTGATAAATCGACATAATTTCGATGCATCTTCACTTAATAGAAAAATTACTCGTTCCAAAATTTTTAATGAGAAACTACTAGAAAGCCGCTTTGTTTAATGAGAACTGCTAAAAAGATTAATGGCAATTTTTTTTTCATATTTTCTTCCGTCTAATTAATAATGCAAATAAAAACGCGTTAGTGCAGAATTACTAATTGTAAGTTATCATTCTCATTTTCACCTTCTTTACTCAAGTAATAAACAACACAGCAGAAGTTATACCACCATGATACCTGCCACTGAATACTGATTGGATGACTCATTCTCATGATAATATGATCATGATCATAATGCTCAAAAAGTGCATTGTACAAAGCCAAGTGCATGACCAGGTAATAGCAGTAGTAAATAAAATGCAAGCATAAAAAAAAGTTTAACTATCTCTCTGATTGAACTTTATTAGCTAACACAACAGCGGATCAGTGTATAATAAGTACATAAAGAAAAGCGATTTGCATTAATTTTAAAAGACGTTTACATAGGTATATATAATGTATTTGAGTGCACATTCTGTTTATTTCCCATTAGCCAATCTTGAAATCTGGTTAAAGTTCGCTCTAAGACATGAATCTAGTAGCAAAAACAGTATTTTTCCGTATGTCGATTGAAACGGCTTTTTTGTTTTAAAATCTTACAAAGAGCAACCGGACTAGGATATAACACAGATTGATAATGATGTGGAAAATCTCTGTGCACATGAAAATGACTCAGGATAATAACAGTGTTCATAATACTTACGAACGCCTTATAGATAAAACACGTCAATTAGACTTAAGTGCTCAATAAGGATCTGATAAAAGCGTACCTCCCTAAACACTCTAAGATTACACATGAATTAATAAAAAATACGTGTGCATCTGCATCTTCTGAGTTTGCATATTATATTGCAGTTGCGGTCTAATATTGTCCATTTATGAGCGCTTCTTTTAGGATTTATCCATATCCCTTTAACTACAAAACTCTATCATTGACCTCAAAAGCCAGAGAACTGTATCAAGGTAGCTTAAACTTCTGTCGTTGCAGTAGCCATATATCTCATCGCCATACACCATGTGGTTTTTGCAGGGTTCAGTTGGGATATTTGGTAGGCGAAATCATAAATTCTTTTTTTGTGCGTACTACAGTTGTGGCTAAATAGGCTGGGTTTCTGACGTTGTCATAAATTAGATTTAATGTCTGAACACGCAAATAAACGAAAGTTACAAATGATATCCTACTTAAAAAACACATCTCCGCGCGACCAGCACGGAATTAAGGAACACATAGCATAGCTCAAATGATATACTTAGCAAATCAGCTTTATTTCTCTAAACACGCAAACAGTGGAAAAAAATCTCACACACAATAATCATTGTGTGTAAGATGATCTTAACTACTATAATTAGAGTTACAAGTATATCATGGTGATCTTGAATTTATACATGTGTTCTATATTTGTACATGATGTGCATTACGTTTGTACAATAATTTAGCTTTTTGATATTATTTTCATTTTTAATGTTACTTTGTTACTCAAATTATTATATTTTTTGGTGATTATTACCAAAAAATTGTGTATGCAAGTGCAATATGAGCAACTCGACTGGTTTTCCTTTCAGCACAGTAGCGAAAACGACAACGTATTATTAATCCTCTTGTGCAAAAGAGTGTCCACCGCCCTTGTGCACTTTTGTCAATGTCAAGTAACTGCGTGGAGCCACATACTTACAATCATAAAACTGTCTTATCATGCCTACCGACCAAAGGTACTATTGCTAAAGATCTGAAAAAAGATTAGTGCTATATATCATTACTTAATTCGATTGTGTATGAACTTCTCATTGTAATAAATGAGAACAGGTAAAATAGAGATTATCAATTTGCGTACATGGATGCATCCAAGAGAGGACATTTCTTTAAATTACTTGACTCTCTTGTCGTTGTCGTGCTCGAACCTCCCCAAAAATATTACACCAAGAATTGTGAAGTCTGCATTTACTATATTTAGTCATTTTTTCTCAGAAGCCAAAAGCATGTAATTTGTACATTAGGTACTATTCATTGTTGCACTGCTTTGCATTCGATTCAATGAAGCCCCTTGTACAAATTTCACTTTTCCAATTTATTTATTTTCCACCAACGACACAAATAAAAATAACAGTAATGAATTATTCATTAAATTGGAATTACTATTTTTTGTACTATGCTTGCATTACGGATAATAATGATAAAAATATTACAAAAACTGAATTTCGAGGTAACACCCAAAATTTGTCCTTTATGACAAAAGAGATGGTTGGACAATTTTTTGGATTAATTTATTTTTATCGATATTATCGCTTTCATTTTTTTCAATTTCCTCATTTTTTATAGAAAAACAAGGTAATGGTAATTATTTATTTGGCAAATTTTATCTTCCTCATCAACCAACACTTTGGGTCAACTTGTTCTTGCTCCCTAAATGTACATAAATTTCAAAAACACACTTAAACGTTTATACCATGATTTTGGCACGTATTACGAAACATATAGCATTATCGCTTTTTACCATTTCGTTCTTATTTACAATCAATCTGTACTTATCATTCTATAATTTTATGCAAATGAGCAAAGCACAAAACTTACTTGATCTTGTTTTCGCTCCAATAAATTGTTTTTCTGCCTTTCCTCTTATACCTTAATAATCAATTTTATATTCACATCATACCATAACATATTATTCAACAATAAACAGATAATGATGATGTAAGTACCAATCAAATATTTGCCTAAACGGTTAAATCACTTTGGCGTTCATACCTCTAAAACAACTAAAACAATAAATTGTTACAAAAAGCAGTAGTGATTGGTATGGCTTTGACTTGACGTAAGTAACGGAATCGTGTAATGCATTTTTATTCTCCAATAATAGATCACACTTCACTTGCCGTTTTAGTACTTGTTCACTCACATCAAAGATGACATGAACGAAAAGAAATGCATAAGGTAAAACAGATGAGCTGATCCTTCACCTCGGTCAGTCAAATTACGATTTACCCTTGAAACTGCATAACGAAATAATACCACATACATCATTTTACTTAAGAAGCCATGTTTTGTTTAGTTCATGTCATTTCGCTATAACTGAGATGTCGACGTTGGCTTTTTCGGATGCGTCAAATAGAATGACAATGATGAGATTAATGGTGCACAAGGCACGTTCGCCTCTGGTTGCTCTAAGACGAGCAAAATAGTACATCATCATCGCAAATCACAGCAGCACAACAACAAGCTCATCATCAAAGAATATAATAGATTCAAGCCAAGTTGCAAACTTGATGCTCAAGATCACCTTGTCTGTTAAGTTTGCCGAGATGATCTGTCAACAATCACACAGCCAAATGTGAATATTAAAATTATTTTGATAGTCAAGTTGACTTAACCAAGCCATTTTTGTGTGACCTTATAAACATCATCATTACGACTGCCCACACACGCACATTCACAAAAATCCCTTACACTCTGTTTTGTTGTTCAAAAACATTGATTGGTTTTTTATTGTGTTCATTGTTATGTTTTCAATTTACTTTTTGCTTTGTTGACTTTTGTGTACATTCACCGAAAGAATGAAAGCTTTTAAACATACAATGCAATATGTACCTACTTATTTGGGGGTATTATGACACGTATTAAAAACACGTGTTACAATTTCATATTCATTAAGTTTAGCAAGAGTTCTATTGTTGTGATTTTAGTAGAACATTTATGTATGGTGTTGCTTATGTTGCCTATTTTAAAAGTTCAAAACGATAATAAAAAACTAATGAAGGTTAGGGTCAAATGTCAAAGCTATGAAAATGAAATTAGCTCCACACCTCCAGGCATGTAATGACAGATGGGACATCAGTACTAAAATTAGACACAAGACTTTCATACCAACCCATAATTATACCTTTTCATTATACGCATCCTCCATTCGCCCATTATCATTCATTAACTGTCATTGATCTTTTAGATAGAATAGCTATTTACACTGCAAGTTTGTACCCCACGCACTGCAGTGTGCAGTCTGCAGGACATAAAAAATGAGATATTTATTATGCATGCATATTGTTGCAATTAAAATTTCATCCCCTTTTCTTCGATGAACTTCAACTACAACAACAATGACATTTCAGCATAAAAGTGTAATTTGCATTTCCCATTAAAACGTTTAAGTATTTTGTTGATACTGAATGATACGGCACTAATGTGCTATCAAAAAGTCGTCAAGTTTCATTAGCACACGTTTCACTGAAACATAGCACAGGTTAAATGCTTTTACATGATGCTAAAACTATTAAATACTCGACGAGAAAATAACGTTTTGCATGAAATTGACCTTTAAGTTCATTCTACAAGATGCAGTGTTTTTAAAAGTTGCGTTGTCTTTTATGTATAACATGCATTCATACTTAAGTTCACTCACTCATTAAGTCACAGTTTGAAAGTTGGCTGCGAATCAGTTTTATAGTCGTATATAATATAACTTACATATGTGCATTTTTTCACTTCCATTGCAATTGTTGGCATAATTTCATTAATTGTTTTTATATAACTTATCTGGACGGAACGGATCTCACAACTCATAAAAACAACTTTCATTTTTTTATTTCTTTAAGCATACTACTAGATGCACGGTCATGCAATCAAACTTACTTTTACCATGTATTCAACTTTAAGCTAACAAAAACAGTGCAGCATGTAGGATTTAACACATAAATTAAATTTACTTCACAAAAAAGCAAATATATATGAACTGTATAACAATAGAGAATGAAAAGGCAGTTTATCAATTTCATGCGTAGAGATACAAAATTGTTGAGTAGTAATATCAACTGTATCAGAAGCAGTAATACTACATTACATTTAGTATGGCTGTTAATGATAACAATCAATTGTCAATAAATAAAAATTGTGAAAACTTAAGCTTTTAAATTGCTTGACCAAACTATGATGATGAACATGGCTGTTCGCTGTTTTCGATACATCCGTCTGCGTCTGATGCAATACGATTCACTTCAAAATTCGAACATTTTTTGTGTAATTAATGATAAAACCATGTTTTAAGAAAAACGTTACATATTTAACCCATTTCCTACGTCAAATCTAATACATACGTGCTCGTACTGGCTTTTCTTATCGAATAATCAGATTTAAAAAATTATTAATGCTTTCCCGCTTTAAGTAATTAGACACGTTTTGGTCCATGAGTAAAATTTTCTTCGAAATATAGCATTCTTTTGTAAAAATCTGTCAGAAGAACTGAAATATATAGATCGTTAAATCTTTGCTGATCATCATTCATCAATGATATAACACGTCCAATTTAGGCATTAAAAGCACGTGACCATCTAAACTAAACACTTTAAATAAAAGATATAAATACGTAACGCTTTCCTTTTCGTAGAAATTATAGTAGCTCATCATTTCATCAGCGTAAATTAGTAAAGACTAATGTGTGTGTAATAATGTCATGCATTGTTAGTAAAGATGATAAAGGATGTACTGACTGGCTATTTTTATACTGCTTGAATAATATATAGGAAAAAAGAAATCACAGTAACTTGTACCGTATCAGCCTTTCGGCAATTATACTAAAATCCTTCGATGACTTCCTCTATTCCCTTACAAACCCAATAACGTTTCGTTTGAAATCTTGGGTACTTGAAATAGTACCGTATAAGGATTTTCTTAAATGAGTGTAATTTTTACACCTTGTTTGACCCGAAAGCTTACATCGGTAATAATTGTAAAACGAAATTAGCAAACTAATGTGTGAAGTGAATTGTACTGCGTTTTTATCATCCATCATCATCAGAAAGGACAACCTGGCTATAATGCATTTTAGTCCAATGTTTTTTTACACCTAGTTCAAATCTCAACAGAATACAAGCAAGCAGCATGTTCATGCATGATGACAACAATTTCGATAATCTCTTATCTTATTTTGGCATTAGTTGGGACTTCCGTTGTATTTACGTTATCTCACTATTGCTTACGGGCCTACGTCCTAATTGTACATTTAGATAACAAAAAGGTCTGCTAATACGCACAAAAAATTTGTGAATGAATATGAATTGAATACATTTCCTTACCCAACTCAAAACTGATACTTCTGGTCACAGCCAAAATACTAATGAAATATATATTTAAACGTTTAACCGATTTAAATGATATCACTTCCGTTCAGTCGTTCCATTCTTCAGATAACAATACTACTTAATAAGCAAAGCCAAAACGTTTTATTAGGCAAAGGACGGCTTTTACAAATGATGTTAAATTGATTTCATATACTTATGTGTCTAATTTATGTGTTACCGTGTTCTGTAAGTAGCATGTGAAATGGGTAAATGGCTGGTGCCAGTGCACGTGGCGTTAACCAATGCAGTTCGTGCGTTATTCACTGCACATTGTCAATCAAACATGTATATATGTATATTTGTGATACGAGGGAAAGGGAAATATAAAAATATTTTTGCAGATTGTTATCTGGTAGGTATACTGTGCACTGACTCATTTGATGCATTTGCATTTTGAGCTTGATATATTCACAGATCTTGAATAATTATATATGTTGGCAGTTTGCTCAATAATTAACGTTTTGTTACAAATTACAATGTTGAATGATTGTAAATGATGCATACATGATATATATTCGTAGCAAATCAAATTTATTTCATTTTGCTTAAAAATGATAAAGTTGAAGTAGAGCAAGTATTCATGAAGGAATCTATATAGATGTCTATTTATCTTTTCAAATGTCTTGTTTCACTAAATTATATGTTGAATTGAATGGAAGTAGGTGCATAAATAATATTTTGAAGTACACTATAAATGCTATACTTGTTATAGCTGTGTGTTTGTTCATGCATACACAACAACGCCACAATGCATTAGCAGTGATACAATGATTATTGGAATAAGAGTGAAAATGCATGCAAGTTTATTACCCATGCACGTAAATTGGAGCAAAATAGAGACATTTTATATATCAACAAAAAAAATCAATCAATTAAGCTATCGCTTCGAGTCAAATTGACGAAGAATGTTATTGTTGATTTGACTTTCTGATACAATTTGTATGCATTATTTGATGAAAATGTTCATCTATCGGAAGTTGTTGCCTTAATAATGTGAGTTCATTAGCATAATAAGTAGAATTATCACAAATCGCATACTTCTCTTATTAGAATATTTTCAGAGGGAATTTGCCTAGGCATGCACTGTTGAATGCATAAAGTATAATCAAAAACAATATAAATACAATGTTTAGTGTTTTCATCATGAAGCCAAATAATATGTAATTCCGTAAATCAAATTATTGTCTTGCACTATCAGTACTATAATAATTCAATGCAATATAATTTATTTGTGAGCAAAAGATTCATTACTTCCAACTGTCATTTTAGAGTTTATCAAGGAGATGTACCTATTATCTTTAAAAGTTTGCTACCAGAGAAGTTCTCTGAGAAAAAGTACTTTACTTATTTTTAATGAACATTATCTGCCTAATGGTCTAGACTTAAAATGGGTTTTGCGGCTGCATCCTTTTCTCTTGATGATCATTCCTTCCAACGACAACTTTAATGTAACTTAAACATGATATTTATGATCCTGTCTCCTCTTGTCAAACTAAAAGTTTGTTTTAATGTCACAACAAAAACGAACAATTTTAGATTGAAAGTTGCTCAAAGAATGAGCTATCAATGAGTCTACTTACTACAAACACAGTAAATCGCCTGCTGAGCTATGAGCTTGCCTATCAGCTAAGTTACGCAACAGCTTCACACAATTTCCTCCCCTTGTGGGCTCTACACTAAAAATGAATTTGTATCAGTTACAGAACTTCCTCTCTTTTTACCCCTTGCTAGGATATCCACACCTTTCTATCTACAAGCTATGTGTATAAACAAACAGCAAGAAATGATCTTCATCGTTTAATTATTTACTGTGTGTTTGTATAAAAAGTAGGTTAGTCAACGACACTACTCTCATGTATTTTTACTGTCAAAGCGTATTACATTGTTTTATGGTTCACTCATAAATTTGATTGTCATGTTTGATACTTGTTGGTTGTCTACGTGCTTGGTTTGATACCCACGGAGCTAAATACTAACACAAACAAGACACTTGCAAATGTCAAATCTCTGAAAGCGGAAATATTCTGGATCTTTTAACATGACAGAATTAGAATTCTTCTAGAAAAATGCTTCATAAGTCATCTCACTTGTTTGATTTTTCAAAAAGTAAAAACAACGCATTATGTTATAACTGATTATAGTTGTAAAATTATTCAAACATTTGCAACAATGGGATAATCTAGGACACCCTAGAATTCACGCCATCACATCGTAAAATGCATCATACACACTAAACCTAATATCTTGCACCAGCGTTTTTTATATGTGAAAATTTATAAAAACAGCCTTGCGGTTAAATATATTAATAGCAAAATTTTAATATTACTATCAACCATGCTATTTTACCATTATATAATCACAATTCTACTGCTATACCACCAAGAAGTAAAAACAATGAATTTTAGACACTTTGATGAACTTAACTGTTTACTTTATAGTGCAGTTTTATAGGAAACGGAAAAATATCATTATAAACAGGGAGCTCATTTTAGCGATTAGCTTACTTTACTACTGACACACTTATCATAATTTCTTTGTTATTAGCGTTTTTTTGTAATCAGCATTCATCGTACAGTTTACTTTGTGCTATAATTAATGTAACTCTATGCGATATATTTCTGTCCAACTTTGGCTGTATGATAATGATTCATAAATGCATTATATCACATTATGGTTCTAGAATTTTCAATTCACAAATATTTATATTTCGATCCAATTAGTTAGAAATTATTAATAAATTTCAAAAATTAGTGGTATGTTCCCATCGGATAAGCTTCGCTGTATCTGTGTAGTTAATTTAATCAATGAATGTATGTCTTTGTCATATCTTAATGACCAACCCATACTGGTTGATATTATGTCAGCAAAGTATGCGCACATATTTGTATTTTCTCTTATTACAACTACTGCAAAAACGAGGAAGAAAAGTGGCCTTAACGAATTGCGTATTTTTTAATCTAGAAAATAATTTTTTCCCATTTTGATTTCATGATTAGTGTCGCAAATTGAGTGTCGGCTTGGGTGGGATTGCTGTGAATGTGAAGAAAATCGAAAAATTCATTATTATTGAGTTGATTGGTGTAAAAATCAGTGTGGCTGGTTGATATCAGTGTATAAACTACGCTGCACTTTTTGTGCTAGGCACGTTCTCTTATGAAGCAAGCAGGCTTTTTATTGTTTCCGTACTCATTGCAGCGTAAATAGTCAATAAAGCACCAGCTGCAGGCATTTAGCAAAAAGTCAATTCTCACATTATTACACACAACTCACGCTTTACATTATATTTGTACTTTTTACTTGAGCTGGTACCATTTTTACACATTTTTTTTTCAAAAATTAGGTTGAATCAATCTGATTTATGGATATCGTGGCCAATTACGGCATTTTGGATTCCGCACTTGCTGTGAATTATGTTTTAGCGATACATAACTTATTTTAGTATTGCACAAAACCAAACAACCACATCACCACCTTCATCGTCGTGACATGACATAAGAGCGGTTTTCATATATGATCAAGTCAAGGAATAATACATTCATTATCATTGAATCTGAATTTAGGGATCCAATTCGCTAGGATTGCCCCTCTTCATGACCTGTCAATTTATCGACAATGCAATGTCAACTAACAACACGCTATATTTAGTAACAAGGTCCTTTGCATCGACTAATTACGGTAGCACAAATGAAAAAACGATGAGATACGCCGCCTAATTTACTGCATGTTGTAATCGATACGGCACGTCATTTATCTTGCCCGAAGTAAGTTGCAAGTATGTTCATAAGTTAAAAAAGGCATAAAATAACTTTGGAATTTCTCATGCACCGACCATTATTTTACAATCTTCATTTTTTAAGCATACGTCACTTATATTCCTTTTCGGTCTCGTCACTCTCTGGTCAACAACAAACTGAATATAAAGTAAACAATAAAGAACGCTCATGTAATGGCTTTATGATGGTAATGGATTGAGCATTGAACAAGGAGGGAGGGGAACAGAAGAAGGGTAACTGTCTAAAAAATGTAGTTGAGTGTAAGCTGAGCAGTATAAGATGATCACGTCTAGTTGCTTATTATTATAACTGCTTGATGGAAGTTTAGACTAATGATCAAAGACCTTAATCTAACTTTTAACAGAATACAAAATGCAACTCGTCGACGGTTACTTTTGACTGTTTCAGCACATATTATGCAGCCAAAGCTGCCCTGGTGCAGTAATGATGTTATATGTCATTTACGGTAAATTGGCACATTGTATTGTAATGTAATGAGTAACATTTCAATTCAATCCATAAATCCATTCGGTTCAACACAACATTTTAATCGACAAACAGACAGACGACACGTTCGTTTGACATGACAGGGGGAACGATGATGGTGATGACGATGATGTGGTAAAATGCATCACAGCATCATCATCATCATCTCCGTATCAAGTAAGCTCTAACATTGAAGATTAAAAGTGTGAAGGGTTTCTGATTTGCAACATTATTAGCTCAAGTCAGCCAGACATTGCTCACGGTGGCATTAATGGAGGCATGGCCATTTATAAAATATATTTTCCTGCACCGCGTTTACGGACCAATATAGGTGCAATATATAGCAACACCAGCAGCACCACCGATTAAAAGATTCATTCATTTTGTAATCAGTAATAATCACTCACAACTAAACAGTAAGAACAACAATAATGTAACATTTTTGAAGGGTAATTGAAATTTCATGCCATACACGTAGCAAAATACACTCCCTTGTCTCTAAATTATTATTATTAATCATTCTATAATCATTTTTGCTGGCAAATAACCATTCAAGTGTGCTACTGAAAGCTATTTGCTGACAAATTCACAAAAATAATGACACTCGATAATAACCTAAAGTTGCATATTAGATGTTAACACAACAGTCTCACAACAGTTTGTAAATTACTGTCCTACGGTAAAATAAAATAATTTTTAATCATTCGTTTTCGAGAGACCTGTAATTAGACCCGTGACACACTATAGCCCATTTTATAATATTTAATACGTTTATAAATCAGCTCTCTACGACTATACCATTATCGTTAATAAATATGCATACCAATCGTGTGCTGTAATAATTCTTCACAGTTCACATTCCATTACCGATTTCATGTCCTTGTGCTATAGCCTTTAAGTTATTAATGCAACTTCTGGGAGCAGGTGATGCATCATCATCATTGTCGCGTCATTCATATAAAATCATGACATGATATCGTCATCCGAGAACAACTTTAAATAACTTTTGCGTGTTTCGAAACAAAGGATGGGCAGTGCAGTGGACAGTAATATAACCCTAACCTATTGGTTTATATTGCATCAATTATTCTTTTAAATAGTATGTATTTAATTTAATAATTACAATACGACAACAGTAATGATTAGTTTAAATTCAATTGTTGTTCATCAAATTCCCATATATTCTTGGAAAATGTGTGACTTACAGACTTGCCCCAAAGCTAAATTTCAGGTGACTGACTTGCAAAATTTTACATTGAAACTTAATTTTATAAAGGTGAACGAGGGTAACAGTGACGTATGCGTGCATGCAAGCAAGTGACATTTAAATATTTCACAACTATCAATTCATGCCCTAACCAACCACACTAATGTCCGATTATTTACGTAAAATTGTGGTTGTAGGCTTATTGTTTATCAAGTAATAAATCCACCAACGCCATTTAAAATCAATAGTAGTCTCGATCAACATGTTATGAGTTTCGAATTGAAGGCTATCACGGTATGATTCTGTAGATAAAGCAAATGACTTGTGTATCCTGCTGGACGGTAGCATACATCCTGGAAAGACGACATCAGCCGTCACCATTATCGTCGTCATCACCGTATTTCCCGATAATAATTTGCATCTGAATTGAAAACAGGTCATGCATATAAACTCAACCCAGACAAAAAAATAGTTGAAAGTTGGAATGATATCTCATGAAATGAAAAACAAAGTCATGGTGGTTATGTTAGTCCTACGAAAAATCGTTTAATTTTATTTGGTTTTTTTATATTATTGTCGCATCTGCATGCGTATCATTCACACGAAAAGGACAAAAACAAAACTACACACACAACAAACTATTGTTTGTTTGCCAGTTTCTTCTACTGTGTACTCATTTAATTATTTACATAATCTTCCTCCTGAGTAGAATTTCTACTGCTGCTGTTATGCAAAATAAATATAAAAGGGAAGAAAAAAGTTTTTACCACAACAAGAAGTTAGATTACACTTCGCCTAATATGATATGCTTGCAAGCTGTGTGTTTGTGTGCAATCTTGTGTACATTTGCGTATAACTTTAGCACATGAAAATGGCAATGAAAAAAGATGCCTAGAAGATAGAAGCCTAGAGGCAATACAACTTTTTTTTGTTCATTCCCCTTCAAGTTACTTAAAAAACATGCAACAAGCAATACCAAGAAGGCGCACAGTGCAGTGCACAAAACCTAAAATATGCAACTCTACGTTCAATTCTTCTTTAAAAGTATATTATATTACATTTACAGAGTACATCATGTTTTTTTCTGAATCATCCCCTTGTGATAATCTATCTCTAGCAATGCTGGTGGTAATGGTAAAGGAATAGCTCCACACTGACACTGTAGCAGAAACAAGGCACTATGCAAACTTAAATTTTTGTTGCCATCTAAAAGTACTCAACTTACCCATCTAACTAACTTCTTTCTGCTTGATAATAATGTACGTATACCAAACCAAAAGATCATAACATCAAACATCATCATCCCTTTCTTTCTCTCTACAGTTATGTATATTAGCTCGCTGAGCTCTAGCATGCAAAGCTTATTGATGATGATGATGATCGTGTCGTGGTGATCATTTCAAGCTAGTATAAAGTACTGCATTTTCTTGTCAGTTCGTTCTATGCTATCGTCGAGAGCAGATCTGTGTCGGTCTGTTTCGTTCATACCACAACCACAACAGTAAGAAAAATAGATTGTTTCAAGAAAGGTTCATGAAAAGGTGTATCGTTTTTTTCATTGTGCGAGAACTGTGTTAAGTGTACGCACATTTCTTTGTTTTTTTGTTTGCTTGTGGTGCATTCATGAACTTGCACTTGTTATAAGAAAAACCTTCATTGTGTGAGATAACGCTTTCCTTCTTCCTGCTTCTGCTGTACAAAGCAGCAAAGCACTGGAACGCTGGAGAAGCGACGCTGGAGAAATACCTTTTACTGGACTGCCTTCACAAGGCTGGGAGGTAGATTAAATACCGGATTCTCACAAAAGGTTTGTTTATATACGAAGCAAAAATGCGTGCTGAGTTTTTATAATAATGTATATGTGTGTCGCATTAAAAAAATTTTTGTATACTAATGTGATGATTGTCAGTATGACGAATGGAGTACGCATTGTTAAAAATAACTAGATTTTTCGGATTTTGTCAATCCTTTAATGTGAGACAGCCAGTGTCATGCAAATTAATAGGCTTATAAGAAGAGCAGTAGTAATAAAAATGGACGATGATCTCAAAATTTATAAGTGTTGTGTCGTCGTGTTGAACGTTAAAAGTTAAAAATAATCTGGCTAGTTGTATGTGATGATGTGAACAATAACATTACCTATTTTAGAAGAATTTTCGTGAAAAGATTTTATTATTCTAAGGTAAATGCACGTGCAGGGCATTTAGGTTATTGGTATGATTTTGTTCGTTGGGTCTAGAACCATTTTTCTGTTTCTTCAGTCCTGAAAATGAATTGAGTTGAGGTACTCAACTTTCTGTCTGTGTATGCATCATTGGTTCACCATTTAACCCTGTCGGCCTAGCCTTATTTTTTCCTAGTGACTCATCACCAAAAGCAATGACCAACAAGGTACAAAAGTAGATAACCTCATCGGATGCACTTTTATAATCTGACTAAATGAATGCAAGTGAACAAAACAAGTAGCAAATATAACAAGTGGATATGCATGAAAGCTTTGTCCACGTACAATACTTGCATGCATACACATAATGTACATATATGGTTGGGTACAGAGTTTATCCGAATTTTGTTTCGATATTTGAAGAAAAATAGGACGAGTATTTTCCATAGAACAAGAATAGATGGTTGAATGAATAAATTCATTCACAGGATACTTGGTTTACATTTCATATTCATTTTAAAATCTTTTCGAGGAAGTGAAAAATTAGGGAGTGCCTTAAAGAAACAAAATCATATTTTGTATGAAAAGTTAACTGAATATCAGTATCTGTAAGTAAGCTGGTCTCAGTCATTTTTTTAGTTTGACAGCTCTAGTTTTGTTAAATGATGCGAATAAAGAGTTTAACTCAATTATGAATGATTTTGCTGTTCAACCGTTTTAACATCCTCAATTATTGTGCTTTAATCCATGTCAGAAAATTAAGCGTTGCCTGTTCTCACTTTAAAATCTGTTTACATGCATGCTACAATTAAAAGCAGACAAAACTGAAGTTTGTATATCATTTGAAGTGAAACAGCGAAAGTAGCATAGTAGCGTAATACTAACAATTCATACAATTAATGAACGGATATACAAGATTTCTTTTTGAAATTAGCACCAATACTTAATGAATTTAGGATGTTTTGTTCCTGAAAAGTATATTTTTATTTACTTTTGACGCGTTTGCATTTATAAGATTGAAAACTTCAACATGTTTTGAATTTTTTATTGTTTTCTTTTTGGTATGCAACTAATTTAGATCTCAAAATAACAGAGTGCAGTGTGCACCCAATAAAAACCCTTCATTATCATTAGACAAGCAGTATATTTAGTTTATATTGAAAACATGAATTCATAAAGAAAGTAAAAAGTAAGCAAATCACTTACTCCTTCAAAACGCATTTCTTTGTTTAACACTCACAAAACATTTTCACGTCTCATCATCATGAATCATGGAATTCAAATTCAAACCAAGCATACAAGGTCTAATTTCGATTTTTCGCGTAGGTACATATTGCATTCAATTTACAAAGAGTAAATTTTCCTTTCAATACGATTCTTGCATGTTTACATGTTCTTCTTGAGAAATTCACAAAAAAGCGTAACAACTAAATCTAAAGAAGAATACCCTTTTTTCAAAGGTTTAAACTCATTTTTTGCTCGACTCCGGGTAATTTTCTTCTTTTTTTCAACAGGCAGTCAAGCGTTTCCTGTCTGTGCTCATTACTTTGATTATACAGTAAAAAAAAGTTTGAGTACAATTTTTTTGTGCTTTACCAGATAATACTCGAACAATTCTATGCATTGTAATAAGGTTTTGAACATTGTATTACATTCATTGCTTTATCATCGACACATTTTTTTCTGTGTTTGACAAGTACACAAACAAGTAGATGTGGGCCAGCTTTTTTTGCCATATTAATACATAATGCTGAATGTTTAAAGATAGTCTGCAGAATTTTTAGTAGTACAGCACCAATTATACCAACATTATCATCTAAGCTTTCTTAACACGACAAAAATAAAGTTGGAAACCAAAGATAATTTTCACAACGCACAACAACAAGGGATAAGTTTACAAGTTATTTTTTGTTTGATGGGTTTTTAAGTCGAAATGCACTCGCTCACCTTCTCCTCACCACACCAATACCACAAAAACTACCACAAGGAGAGAAAAACTGAGAGACCTAAAATTTTGCGCTG
Source organism: Entomobrya multifasciata (assembly GCA_034693345.1). Lineage (NCBI taxonomy): Eukaryota > Metazoa > Arthropoda > Collembola > Entomobryomorpha > Entomobryidae > Entomobrya > Entomobrya multifasciata. The sequence continues at coordinate 25,328 of JAQFXM010000518.1, read as the reverse complement.
ATTGTTAGTCGCATAGTTTTACATGAATTTTGTTTTAACGAATGAGATTATCACAATTCAAGACTTAAAAGGTGGAATTATGACTTTATAAGGAATTGAACTGAAAGTAAACTACAACATCACACAGAGAAACAAAATTATGCAAACAGAGAGCAATTTTAAGTTTGGTTTCTGCATCAGCAGACATGACATTTGCCAAACTCCATGTTAGTCCCAGTTTATATATTTTTACTTTGGTTTGTAATGACAACCACTTACTTCTTAAATCGGCATTGTTTTGGAAAACAATACCACTTTTTAATGCAAATTGCTGTTGATTTTCAAACATCTATTTTTCTCTGTTTATCCGTGAGCCTATTTTGGTGATGGTGAAACATGAGAAAAGTTTTTTACAAGCTTGAATTTATTTAGTGAGTAAGGGCAGCGGTTTTTGTGCTTTGAATGTTCTCACTCAAGCGTTTCACTTGCAATTTTTATTGTTTACTCTTGTTTAATTTAATCATTTGGAAACCGTCACAAATCATTTAAAACTTTCGGCTTCAGTCAGTACAGTCTATTATTTGGTGCTCAGTGTCACTCATATACACACAGTGTCAGTGTTCTGATTTTTTTGCACATAATATTCTTGTTCGATTTCGTTAGAAATTTCAAATTGATTGTTTTGACATATGAGCCAGAACGTGCTTGCTATGCCATTATACAGGTGCTATTTATTGTATTGAGACATTATCACGTTTTTCATCAGCAAAGGCCACAGTCACAGTTAACGTGTAAATGACCTTTAAAGGTTCTATTCTTACTTTCATTGCACTACACTGTTGTTCAGTTCAGATAATCACATTATTTTAATGATCAATGCAAAATCTGAAAGCTTATTTATTATAGGTTTTCGCATCATTTTGTCTCAAAGTTAATAAACTTGAAGATAAAAAAACTAAACTTTTCTGCGTAGCCTTTGTCCCTCCATAAGAGCTTCTTGTTTTGCTCTAGTTTTGTTCTTTCAAAAAATCCATCTCATTTTCATCTGTGCGAGAGTTTTCTTGTTTTCAATGAGTAGAAAGATCGTTCTTCAGTGAAATCCCTTTTCAAAATTTGGCATTTTGATGGACGCGTTCGTGACTTCGGATTTCATCATTTTTATTCTCTACTCAGCCATGCCTTTATTTAAACAGCATAATAATGAACTCATCAAAATATTAACTCTACTGCATTTATCAAATCAAATGGATATAGTCTAGCTTTCTATTTAGTTGGTATAGTTGACTTTTAATACGATTTCGATTTTCTGCGTGCTATACCCGTGTATTGAATTTTTAGGTAGCTGACACAGCTATTTTCCCAAAGTAAACAAAAAAATTAATGCTTGTTATTTCAGTGTCCCATGAGTCAAACGCATGTCATGCTGTGCAGTACACCACAAAATCGCTATAAAAGCAAAATATACATTTAATCAAGAAAATAAACTTTTGTACCTCTTTCCTGTAGAACTTGAACTTTGCCAGTGCATTACCATCTCTAAAAAATTACATCTTGACAAATCTTTCTCAAGAAAAGTGCTTACTACTTTGCTCACAATAATATAATAATGTGTTGTCACATTTTTGGGGGAAAATCAAGTTTTAATAATAATCTAAGTCGTTATCATTTTTATTTTCAAGTCTCATACTGTTTTTATCAACTGCCCTGCGTAGATACGATTTTCTTCAATTTATATCCAACGTGTAAGTTTGCTCATTACAATATAACATGGTCGTAAAGTAAAATCTTTGAATCTCTCTGACAAATAAAACTAAGTAGTCGTAAAAGACAGCTATTTTAGTGCCACCTTGTCACTTGTCCAATAATAGACTTTCAATCATAAAATGTGACCCACAACAACATTCATTGTATTGTTTGATTGGATACAAAATACAATTGATCTTTCACGAAAAGAAAAAAAATTCTCAAGCAATCTCCAATTTATTTATTAAAAAAGGAAAATGATGACAAAAAACGTAATGATTAATGAAGGAAACAATAATAAAATCAAAAAGGATCTATGCTTTAGGTAGCATAATAGCTCTACTTACAATTACTATACTCATCCTCATCACATCATCTCTATCAAACCATCATTGAACTTTTTATGTGGCCACATTCATTCATCGTCACCATCGCCAAATGACATACAAAACGTTCATGCTCTTTTAAAAGATATCAAGAAACTACCCTTGCTATCTTCACTGCTGATTTGGCAGTTCTATGCTATTCGCATTTAACATCTTGGCGTGGTAAAGCAATAGCAGGTGTATACAAATTAACCTTTGATGGTTTCTTGAAATGGTGATGGGTTTTCAAAGTTAGATATTTGTAAAATATAATGCTTCATAGAATAAATTGGCGTAGCTTCTGCCTCCTTCGCACATCCACATGTTTTTGTTTGCGTGTTACCACTGCTCCACGTTTTTTGTTCATTACCTTATTGGATGTAGGGCACTAGAATGATCATCACCTGCGCCGAATTATCGCATTGATGCAAGTGCCGAACAAGGTAGTTGTACCCTGAATTGATTGATAAATTGTAAAACGACGATTGGTGATAAGAAATCCATTTTCTCTGCTTGTTTATTGTAAAACAGAGTGAGTGGAAAATCAAACAATAGAAAAAGAAGAGGACTTTTCAGGGTAATCTAAGGTGTCACAGAGAATGATGATGTAGAAAGAATGCTGAATGGATCATGATCATGAGACTCATGAGACTAGTAATTAATCACAATACTTCTTTTTAAAACTTTTATCAAAAGAACGTGCACTCTCATTAGATTATATATTTTTAAGGCAGTATTTTTAAGTGTACTTGCATTATTATTGGGTATTGAGAATGATGTGCCATTTTTGATTTACGTGTGAAATCAATTTTAACATTGCGTAAAAAGTTTGACTTGCAAATTTATCATCATGACTTAAAAAACACTGAATGAATTGGCATTTATTGTTATTAATCCTCCCTGAGAAATCAATTGATTGAATCTAAATTAATTTCTTAAATCGTTTTTGCACCTTCTTTATTCCGTTATTAACGGCAGCTCCAAAAACAGATCGTCTTAACTAATGCAAAGAACACCGCAACAAGATTTTATTCATATTCTATTTATATCTATACAAAATTATGTAAGGTACAAACAAAGCAGATTAAAAATAATAAATGTCTACGTGCTTTGTATGGTCAGGCCAAGGATAAAACACACGGGCTGATTTAAATTTATAATGGAATTAATCAAAGTTAAATGGAGTGAATGATGATGCAACAATGAAAAAGGAAAGAATGTGTCAATGAGATTAAAAGATTTGATCTTGGTCCTACATCACACATTGTGCTGATGACGCCGTCATTTTTCTCTTCAACTGCATTTTCTTCATGATGAAAAATTGGCAATGCGTCTAAAACGTATTTTTTGTGGTTGTTGCATTTGGTCGTATTTTCTTGCATGGAAGTAGAAGAACAAGAAGAAAAAATGTATGAACTTACCTACATACTTCTTTTCATACAATACCCGCTACCGAAAAATAGAACAACTCAAGAAAAAAACAGTTGCTGCATCTATTATAATTTTTAATTTTCATGAAGCTCATTACACCAACTGTTATTTCAAGTTCATTTTGTTGTAACTACTCAGCTTCTGTTGTTTTTCTCGTGCAAAAAGAACATTTTATGCAACTTTGTCCGTAAAAAAGTAATTGCCCATCACCACCACCATTACCTTACCATCATCATTTCTTCAGCAGATGTAAATACGTGCTCCAATTTAACGGTCATTTATTATCGCCACACATTTTTCTAGATCGCCAATTGGCAAGCTTCAAAAAACAACAGCTAGCAACAAAATATAAACGTACTAAAATTTTCAAAATGACGATTGTTTTTTTACACCTTGCACTGTGTGCTGTGATGCGCAATGCACATATACATTACTTTTATTTCATACATGACGATTTTATTGTTTTTATTATCAATGTTAATGAAGGCCCTCTCTTGTTTTGTAATCCTTCAGCTGAGCCAACTTCAAAAAAATTCACCAACATCTGAGGAGACAAGACCTACCACCAGTAGTAACAAGACGACAGGTGTCCGATGAGCAAATTACATGCAAAACAGACTCAGCATTTCCATTATTCTCATCTCATCCATCGTCCCTGCTCATCTCATCTTTACTAGTATCCTGCAAATAAACTGCACAAGCAGAAAAAACTTCATCATCAAAGTCATTGTATTGTAATCTTCTTCACCCAGCCAATCATTCAATCTGGCTTTAGCCTCAGCACAATTTTATTTCGTCTGCTGCAAGGAGGATCGTGATTCATCTATGCTTCAAAACCAGCAAGGAAAAAAACCACAAGGACTTATCATCATTTTTACAGACAATAGTTATCTTTTTGTGGAAAAAATACCTTTAAAAATCTGTAAACTTCAAAAGTATTTTGAAAACGAAGATATTCTTTTTTGTTATTTAAAATAATGAAAAATTCCGAAGGAGACAACTATATGCCATTAGATTGTTACATTGTTACATCATGCATTAAAATGAGCAAGAACTGAAGAATAGGGGAAGAAAGAACAGTGACATAACTTGATTATATACTGGTAAAAAAGTATATTGTGTGGTGTGGTGGTTTACTGTTCACGTTTCTCGTAATAGGAACATATACTGTATACCTACTTGCCACACGAGAGAGAGAAAAAAAACTTGGTTGTTGGATAATAATCCAACTAAACACAAGAGTAACAGGAACACTGACTTTTAAAGCACAGGAGATTTTACAGACTAACATCATCATCATCGCCAATTTTATACGTTGGTATTCCCTAATACAACCAGCTCCGTAATAATGTGAAACAGTTTGAAAGAGAATAAAACGGAATCTCTCTGACTCTCCTCATAAATCATAGAGACCACACAATTTATAATAAAACAAGAAATGTGTAAATGTCTGCATTATGCAGCAAAATAATGGCATTATTCGTGCAGTTTGCAATGGACTAGCCCACACTCACACGAAGGAAAAATAATATAAAAAAGTACCTACGAAAGAGAAAAAAATGTTTTATACAAAGTGTGATGGTTTGTGTTTTCGGTTGATGATCATAATGCCTTGGACGAATGATGTCTGTCACCTCAATAAATGTATATATGCTCAAACTGGACAATGAAGTATAATTATCCAAATTTCAAGCTTTATAGTAAGTAGTGTTATGAATGAATTCTTTTTTGGCTTCTTCATATTCTTGTGGTATGACAAGTTGGACATCAGCAAAGGAGAGAAAAGATTGCATACAGAACATGCATACATAATTAGAAAACCACAAAAAGTTTTCGTGCACAACTTTTTTTAAACCGTAAATCCGTGCATAATTCTATTACAGAAGAGACAGAAATAAGAAGAGAAAAAATTACTACATATTCGGTTAAAGTGTTTCTTTACTGGTGATGATTACAATATGAAGCCTGAAAACGTTAACACATTTTATTGAAATTATTGGAAGCTGTAAAAGTGAATGAAAGACTGTTGCCTTCGAGGACTTATTTTTTTAAACCGATTCGTTGTGGTGGTTTATAAATATACACTACACACCTGGGAGCGTTGTTGGTTGTGTGCATGCATAACACCAGTTTTCAGAGAAGACAACCACACCATAACCGCAACTTGAACAGAGGAGAAGAAGGACTGGTTACATGAAGAAGTGATGATGATAAAAACAGTGAAAGTGAATCCAATCCACATATGACCACTACCATCATCATCATCATTAGACAAGAGTAAAAATATCCTTTCATAAACGTTTTTCCTTTGTTCAATCTCATCATCATAAAAAGAACTGTCATTTTGTGCCAGAAGCGTTGCCAGTGAATTCGGTTCGTTGCCTCATCATCATCTTCACAACAGCGTAACATCATCACCACGTCACACAGCAGCATTCATCAAACTGTCTAATCGTGTAAACATTATGATCTAAGGATCGTGGTGCTCCTGTGGTTTTACTACAAAATAGCAAAAATTAAAGGAGGAATTTTCATTTTAAGAAAAATTCAAATCAAATCTTGTATGCATCCTTGCAATAACAAGTTACAAGGATTTTTACGACAAGTAAAAATGAAAAGTGGGAACCAATTGTAAAAAAAACTTCGATTTCTCTCTGTACTCTACTACTACCGTACTGACGAAATCTTTATGTGAATTTTTATGTGACTTGTAGTGATAAAATAACCGTCAATATATATCATCTCGTGCGGTGTATGACATGAAGCGACTTTGTTATTGATTGTATGTGCATCCGTCACGTTTCAGTGAACCCAGAGACTCCAATTCTTTCTTTTTGAATAAGAATTACCAACGGACTAAAATCAGGAAATCATCAACTTCAATGAATACTATCATGAAACAATAATATCTGTAAAATGCAATGTTGCTTTATTATTTATAAAAGATAAACCGTGTAAAATGTATGACGAGTGGTTGTCAATGAACAAGATTATGTTTTGACTTTAAATATTTTTTTCTGAGTTATATGCGTTAGAACTGCTGTAAAAAAATTGTGAGTAACTAGATAAAGTTGCAAATAGAATATAAACATAAAAAATATTACGTAGCTAGAGACTCGGTGTGGGAATAAGGGAAAAAATTCAGGTTGTGCAACACTTTGTACAGTTATATTTTACGTGCGCTACTAATACTTGCTCACTCACTCACCACCACCGTCAATTTACTATTATTAAGGTTAACGAGAGACGGGGAACAAAAACATCAAAAGACAAGCTTTATATTTATTCATGTGTGCATAAATGGATGGATAAGTATATCGCGTGGGAGAAAAAAACTTTGTTGCATGTATCAACATAACTCAAGTTAAAATAAGACAGGAAGTTGTCCTGCAAAAATATCAACAGAAGCAATAACGTAACTTGTAGTGCAGCTGTGTTTAAAAACCTCCAACACAAACTCTCATCACATCACACCGCAACGCAATATCAAATGTTAACATTCTTAGTATAACAGGAAGACCAAAAACAAAACCCGACAGACGGAAAGAATAAGAGAGAACATTCGTAAAAAAATTAAAAACAAGGGGAAATTTATATACAGCATCCGCATCCAGTATCCCACTTTTTCATGCAAGAGTGTAAATACACCATACCGTGGAAAATTGAGATAGACAGTTAAGAGAAAAACATATCCTCGTATTTGAAAATTGTTTACTTAAAAACATACCATCATCATACTAACTCTACGACACCTACCAGCGAACAACTGCACGCTATAAAAATGTCACTATCCGGAAGTGTCAAAATGCTGAAGTCAAGCGGGTGTAACTTATCCGACTCGGGAAGCACACGGAGCACAAAGTTCCGATTTCTGTCCTGGAGTCCGGAAACTTATCCGTTGCGGGAGTTCATCAATGCCTTCCCTTTGCCTCGTGTCGTTCGTATAACAAACAGCGAAGATGCGGCTCTCCTCAAAGCGCTCATTCTACCAGCAGATGTTGACATCACGCAACCCCTCCTTCTCTACAAAAAATATAGAACTGTCAAAGTCATGGGGAAGTGTTTGAAAATCCAGAAAAATGGAAAACTCAAAGAGAACGGACCATGTGTCGTCATTCCAGATTCCTTTCCTGGTAAGTCTAGTTTAACAACACTATTAGAGCTGCCTAATAAGTAGGCTTATCTCTCTAAACGTGAGATCTTTATCGCTCTCTCATTTTTCTAAGTCGCTTTGTGTAAATCTTTCCATTCCATACTTTTAAAGAGTGAATGTACAGTACACTGTACAAAACACTTGCACATATGTATAAAAAACCGCGGTGCGTGAAAACAAATAATAAATGCATCAATGTCTCATGCAATAAAACTTTACCTTTTTTGTCGAAATCTTTAAAAGTTATCGTTGCTTATTAAATAGATAAACAAAAGCTGAAAATAATAGAACTTGTTGCGTATTGCATTGTATAAGTGAACGACACAGTATGTCCGTACGTACGTCTGATGGTAAGATCGCCATAATATATAAATAATATATCAAAAACCATAATAACAGTTTTACTGATCATTATACTAGCCTGAAATTCTTTTGTTTGGCCAGACACCCCTTTGAGATCAACGTTGCGCCTTCCTTAAATTTTGGTTGCATTTTGCATAATAAATGTTTAAATAAAATATTATAGCAATAAGTTTTTGTAGATATGCATGATACTACAGACTACACACACACGACTTGTAAACAGCAATCACGGGTTTTGCATGCACACATGAATGAATGAATGAGTTATGGGGATGACTGAATCATCCCCTTGAAGCAACAAAAGAGAATGTGTAAGGTTGCAATAAATTATTACGTGATCTATGATACTTTTGGCTTTTTTATGCACAAGTTATCGCTATCGTCATCACACACACATAGACAACAGCCTTATCACGAAAGACCGTAAGAAGTTGAAACAAAAAATTAAAATGTTTACAAGCAAAACTCACCAAGTCATTTAGCCAAAACTGAAATATTGTTTTGTACAAAACAGGCAGCAACCTATTTCCTACAGCTTTCCATTTCATTTTGCTAATGTTTTATTTTTACTGGCTAGTGGCCACCAATACACAATAAAAATGTTCTAATCAAATCACCATCAGACCAGACCAGACCAGAGATCAGCAAGCAATATAGCCCTTTGGTTGTCTCCTTTGCAAGATTTCGTTACCATTATTATTGCGTAATGTTGTTGGCTACGGGAGGCTTTCCTTTGAAGAAATAAAAAGTTGTCATAAACAAACCATGATTCAATTTTGAGATAAAGAGAATACAAAATATTTTGTTCATTTTCTTCTTATATGACATGATGATGTCTTTCAAGTCTCCTGTAGCAGTTCGTGAAATCTTTTTTTCCCAACATGACCAATCGCCGAAATCCCCAAACACCATCTCATCATCATATCATTTAGTCATCAACCTAATCAGGAATGTTCATTATGTATTTTTAATTTATTGAATTTTAACACTAAATACCATATTGATTGGCAATATGATGATAAAATTAGCATTTCACTTTCAATATTTTATTATTAGCATCGATCAAGAAATCGCCTTTTTTGTGTTAAAGCTTCAGAGATGTAATGAAAATACCAAATGGTAAGAGAGATGACGCGATGATGAAGAAAAAACCAATAAATTATTCTTTTTTCTTCCTACTTCATTATATCATCATTATCATCAGTCAGACAATGGTTAATATAATGAATTATTAGCAGTACTATTCTTCACACATTGAAAGCGTGTATAATTGAATATATTCTCTATTAGATTTGTTTTCATTTCATTTGATAATGCTTAATTTTTCGGTATTCCATCATTTAATCTTCATCATGTTGTCTTGTCGTCTTAAAAGTGCATCATACACCACCACAAAAAAAACGAAGCGATTTATTTAGCATGAAGTGCTGACCAATATTAGCACCTGCCAATAGCCATTTATCATTGTTGTTTCCTCCTCATCCTCTATTCCCATTTAATGATTGTAATTATCCTTATAATAATTTATGATGTATCCAATCGATGCCAGTGCAACAAAAAAGATTTTTAAGCTTACTGCGGAACAAATCAAAATCATTAAACGGCTAGACCACATTTTTGTACCTCCTTCTGTATTGACATGTTTATGATTATGGCAAGTAGTTGCTAAATTTGCTTTTCTGAGCTAAAAAATAGAAAAAAGGATCGTTTAATGGCTTATTGAATGCGAGTATGGGTTTCTCATTTATAATATTCTTTTTTCCTCGACAATTATTATGTGATGTACTAATTTATAAATACAACAATCCCAATCATAAAAAAGTATTTAATGAATTAAAAATTGTAATTCAAGACGAAATTCCTGTACTTTTATTTCACATTAGCTGTTAACCATTTATATAGGTCATTTCGTTCGAACAATCTTGCAAAAATTAATGAGAACCTTATTCTATTATCTGTGTAACTGTGTTTATCAGCCAATTCGGTTTTTCCTATGCTTTTGCTCTGCCACATTAAATGAAACACGTACATAACCCAAGATAGATGATTCTTTCATCATTTTTGACGGAATGAACCGAAGGAATTTATATGTAAAAAATGATGCCTGTAGGCTTACGTTTTTACGACCAAGACCTAACACTAAAAGTAAACGTAGAATATATCTGCAATGCGTATACATATATATATTTAAAAGACTTGCGTTAAATTTTTGCTTTACTGTTTGATGACGACCAATAGGTGTTAAACATAAAATGTTGAGAATCGGGAAAATATCACGCTTGATTCGTTGCACTTGATGAAACTGTGGAAAAAACTGACAAGAAGAAAAATGAGTGTAACAGCGTGAAAAATTCATTGCATTGGCTTGTTATATTGAGAAAAGAACGGAATCATCGAACATGTTAGATAAACCGTTATTTTGAGAGTTGGGAAAGGTTACGTTTTAAATTACCTTATGTGTTTGTCTACTCACTTAAGCTAGAAATTAATGAACTTTGCTAAAAAAAGTTTTTGATTCTTGTTCTAACAACAATGCTTCTAAATAAAAAATGTGCTTGTGTGAGCAAAAAAAGAAAGGGAGAATCAAATCAAGATGAAGGATGAATACACACATTTCTAAGTAGTTAATAAATTGCCCATTCTAACCAAACCGATGTTCTACAACAAGAAGAAGAACAACAATAACAGTTTTGATTTTTTTGTCGCCTTCATTTTCTTTGAAGGGTTCGAGAAATTGTGGTGTTGATGATGATAGCAATGAAGGTGTTGGTCTGTCTTGTTGAACCCTTTTTTATTTTCATGTCCATTTTAAGCATGCCTAATCTGACGTATGTACTGTAGGCTTAAAGTCTAAGAGCATCTTATGGTGTCATCATCTCCAAAAAACCTTACAGTCATCTGTCAGTCTATTCGCCTACCACGCTATCCTGAATAACAATGAACTGTGATTTAAGACATTTTGCAAATACTTTCAAGCAGCAACATATATGCACACATGCTGATTACCACCAAATCTACATAAATACAACGATTCGATCTGTCTCATTTCAATTGTACCAGGTGAATTGAAAAATGTGAAGTCATCCCACACTACACCACTTTTCTTCAGACAAAACTACATCAACGTAATAAATGCAATGAAAAGCAGTCAGTCACTATATCACCTTCTAGTCTAGTAGTATTCTTACTTGGTTAAAAATATGTTCCATGCCATGATCTCGTATATTTTGTATGCTCCTTTAGTACACAGCTGTGTTTAAAATAGTCTTCTTGGCTTTCATGAATAAAAATTTGGCTCTGTCTCATGCCTAATCTTGTTCTAACAGTGCGTGTAATAAATTCTGCCATCAAATTGGTTTAAACTTTGAACTTGTTTGAAAGCTAGTTAAATACTGTGAGGTTGATCTCGCTTTTATGCATGTCTTTTCATCTTCCTTTTTACTAGAAAGCATATTACGTTATATTTGAAGTTCATGTGTGGATCTTCATGTACAAATTATTCAAGTGTTTTATATTATGATCTTTAAGTATACATATGTAGGTATGTATGTAGGTATATTTTCCAAGATCAATGATTATGTTGATGAATTGTATACAAAATAGCCTATCCCATCCCAAAGGGGAAATATATTTATGTGCCTTACCAGCAATTTTAGAAATCCATCAAGACTTGCTCGCGCCTTGCCCTAATACAGCAGTTATTAAAAAAGGAAGAGGAGCTCTCTTGTTCTATATGTACTACACAATCCACTTGACTTTAAAGCTATTTACGATATGACCGTGAAGATTTATTTGCAAAAAAATATATTCATTGCAAAATATAATAATAATAATGCTCCTTCCAAAAAAAAAGTTTTTCATAGAGCACTCATCTCTTCAACTCTTTACCAACAACTTATCTGTCATCATATTTGTCTGAACAGTTAATTTTTATCGTTTTTTCCCTCAGTAGGTTTTATCCCAGAATGGCAATCGAAATAATTCAAGTGATTTGCATCTTGATGTAAAATGAAAATTTGAAAGAAAAAAACAAATTGGATTGATGAAGATTGATAATAATGGAATGATGAAATACTAAACGTTCATAATTTCAACCATAATGGTTAAAAGCACAAATTACTGCAAACTACGCAAATAGTAACTTGAGCTACTTTGCACATTTTAATGCACTCTGATTTTACTACATAAAAATACTAACCTATTCACCTGTATGTTCTTTCAGTTGATCATATATAATTACATGCAGCATTTTTATTGTCTTCGTATCAAAATATGGACAAGTTTACGATGTGTTGGCTACGAACATAGTGATTATTATGTAGGAAATTTCATAGATGACGAAGATAATGAAAGTGAAATGGGTACTTACCCAATAAATTAGTTATTATCCAGATCATCATCGTCATCATCAAAAATAATTTGCAATGATTTGGATACGATAAAATTCTTTACTCTCTCCCTGGGACGTACATTTCTTCGTAACAAATTAACTGACTTTAATCTTATATCCTTTTAAGTAAGCATTTAATCGTATATTTTTTGGCATGCAAGATAAGAGTCAAAATTATTTTCTTAATCTCTTTTGCTAGAAAAACAAAACAATAAACTAAACAGCTAACGTAAAAGCAACATAAAATCTATCACAAAAAATCATAACAAGGTAATGTAAAAAAAACTTTAAATTCTACCTTTTTTCCAACTTTCTTGTCATCATCATCATGACCCGCAAAGTCATTACATTGTTCCCTTAAATTATCGCAGAGCAATTATCTTGTTAGCTGCATGGCATCATAATTACATTTTCGGGAAAGCAGTAAAAAAAGGTTTCAATTGAATGTCGATCTTCTCTACGTTTGTCTTTTGAATTGCGATGGGCAAATTTTATAGTTTTTAGTATGCTATAAACTGTGGCAGAAAATTATTGAAGAAGATTTCTACGAAATAAAATCTAACATAAAAAATAGACTGACTGGTTTTTTATTCCTTCTCGAATTTGTTTTTATTTTATCAGAGGCTTTGTAAAAAATGGCTAATTACTACGTGCTCAAAGTGCGTAGCCAGTTGTCATCTGACAAGCATATATTATAGTTTATGTTAACCAGTTGACGGAAATCGTGTGAGCATGAAATTCGATAATCGCACTTCGTCATCCACAAAGGAAAACCAACGCTTTATCGTAGCTATCATCATCATCTTGGAATACAGAAAAAAATGCACAAAAAATTTGCTGGCATTTTAGAATTTTCTGCACACAACCTGTTGCAACTCAGCTTAATGTTATAACGAATAAGGCAGTGTTTTTCCACAGAAAATCCATTTTTTATCTAACCTGGCCATCATCATCATCATTTTGTTCTCCACTTATTACTGCATTTCATACTATTAGCAATCGCATTTGGGCGTGAATAATCGTTTATCCAATTGGATACTGATAAAATCATTTTATGGCACTGTGGGTTAAGTACATTACAGCATTTTAAATGTTTGCTTGACCCTGTGATGGTCAAGCACAGTATATACACAGGTTTAAATCAAACACATGAAGCATGAGAACTAGAAGTGGCACTTTATTTTAGTTTTTAAGAAAACTTTTTCACGAACACGAACCAATAATAATAATAGCGCTACTGACTGCCATTTTTAACACTACTGATATTTTTCAAGACAAGAAGAAGCAATTATTTCGAAAAGAAGCCGTGTTTCACACCTTGTGCAATGTAGTATAAAAGAATTTGATGATAAATCTTGCAAAACATTTTTGTTTTGAATCGATACAGGATTTTTTTCAGTAAATAAGATTTTATGTTTTATTACTTTGTGCGCATGTGTGATATGTGTGAAATAACTTTTTTTATAAATACTTTGTCGCAAAACATTGTATACTTTTGACATAAAATCGTGATTTTGTTCTTTATATACTTCAACTTTAAGGAGAAATGGCCAAATTATTATTAGGCAATGTGCACAAGATTCATAATGAGTGTTTACCTCTTTTTGCCATGTGCCGTGCGTGGCCACCACATCAACTGAAAAACGAGTATGCACACATAAATTCAAGTACCTACTCACTTCACTGTCATTATTACCTCTGCGCACTTTTGCTTGTCTGTCAATAATTATTGATGAGTGCTAAAATGTTAATAATAATAATAGTGTGTTGTTTGCTTGATGTTTATAAGGGATAACTGCAGTCAGCAATTGCTGACTTTTGGTGGTTTACTACTTTATTAATATTTGCATGCGTGATTATAATGATATGTGAGACCCTTCAGGAGTTCATCACATTTTCATTTAAAAAAGAGAAAAATAACCTGTCGAAATCCACAACACAACTTGTCAATAATCTTAATAAAAAATACTACTTGTAAGTAGTAAAGCGGAGGTTGCATGTTGAAAGATGTTTTTTTATTTCTTTATGGTCGATAATAGGTTGTGCAACATAAACACATTAATTCTTGCTCCTTCTCTGAAATTTATAAACGTTGACAATCTTGTATGCGTAAAACTTTCTTTTCGTAATTTGCAGGGATGTGGAAAAAGGTTTCCCCCCAAAAATAAAAGCTTTTCCCTACTTTGTTATTATTTAACTGTGATGATGTGATGTGACCACTCAAAAAAAAGATTGCTGCACTTTTAGAAATGATTGAAGAGCATTAAAATTTTAATTAAAGACGGAGCGAATCCCTCCCTACATACTTTGTACAGTAGCAGCGGCACATCCCTTACTAGAGCTTTTATTTTGTTACGTGTACAAAATTACGTGAAATCTTTAAATGATGTTTTTGGGGGTTTTCTTAAGATATTTTTGCATGCATGATGAATGCTGACGGTGTAGTGAGTAGTGATGCTGTGATGTTTATGATGGGGGTATAAAATATAAAACATGTAATGCAAATACATTCTATAGCAGAAGAAAGTGCCGGCTATTCGTTTACATTTGCCTTTATTTAGATGACAACACGTAACTGGTATTTTGAAGTCGCCGAATTATAGATTAGCGTAATGATATATTGCACACATTTGCATTTACATGTGAAAAAAGTGGTAAAATGAAAGATTCTTCTTTGTTAATTTCAAGTAAAATGGAACCAAAAGAGAAGAAACTTTAGAAGTAAAATAAATTTTATTATTACATTATTTATAACGCTTCTTCACTTGATTGTAAGAAAAAATTTAAATTGAAAACAAGAAAAGGTAAAAGAGATTTTTACATTCAATCCCACTAAAAAGATGTAAACTCGTAAATATTTTGACAGGAGGGGGCATGCACAGCCAATTCTCTAATTCTGTAAAGGGTCTCATAAAGCATATCTCGTCACTCTTTTCTTATAATTTTATTAATTACTGCTTTTCTAATGTAAAAAGACATATTGTAAAAGTGAAGCTAATTGAATTCGTACATACCTAATAAGCAATACATATTTCAGTCATCCCAATTTAAATTCATGCTATGAATTACCCAACGACGTGTACTTGTCCACTGTACAATTAATGATTACACATCATAAAAATTCATGCATTAAATATACGACTTGTTCGAACGCAGCAGCGCAACTAGCAGAAGTAATCTAAACATGCAATCGTCGTGTAAAATGCAAATTTTGATTCCGATTCGACTTGTATCAAATCGAATGTACACAGCTGCGCTTTTTTTTGAAAGTGAGATTTTTATTTTTTGATGACGAATAGGAAGGCAAGTAGAAACAAATTCATGTGTGTTTATGCAAAGTTACTTTTTTGCACGAAACTATTACATTCATATCGCTTTTAAAAATAAGCGACTACCGAAAAGCAGCCGTAATTGACTAAGTTGCGAATAAGTCAATTTAACAAGTGCAGTAACTCTGATAGACTACTTAATAATTGATAATGATGATTCATCATCGTCACATTCAAATGTAGACATCCATCCCACCACCACATAACGGTTATATATGTGTCGTGTACCTTGCAAGATGAAAATTTACTCACACAGCTTATCTAAGAAAAAAATTTAATTATCCATGATCCGTCATATGAATAAGAGATGATATGGGAATGGAGGACGAGGATGATGAAAACATTAATATCAAAAGTCCACCTTCCATCACTGGCAACGACGTTATCTGAGATATTTGAATTCTTCTGGGACAGAGACGTCGATTGAGAAGTACATGTAATCATTGTCTCTAATTTTTACATATGAGTTTGAAGACATCTTTTGATTATGATTACATACGATACGTATGCAGCAGACATCATTTTTGCGCAAAAAAGAAGCAATGTCCTTTTGTGCAATAATTTGAAAAGTGGTGGCGTGGCGATGATGAGATGATACCCCATTTTCCCCTTCATTCTCTCTGGTGCAAAACGGATTTAAACCTTTTGTAAATATCAAAAGCAGCATGTGCTGCGTTGATAAAGAGTTTAACCATTCACTGAAAAGCATGCAAGCATTAAGCACATTTAACATGTGATGATGAGTGTGAGTATCATTGTTGATGATGATGATCCTTACAATGCGCTACACATTCTATTTTAATGTGTATATTATCCTTTTTGCTAATGCAATTTATGCACACTGCATCTCACACGGTTAGAGAAACAACGTGTAAAAAACCTTTCTTTAAATATAAAGTCAAAAGGTTGATTCTAGGTTTTTGGAAAGCCGTGGATAATTCACTCATCATCGTAATGAGAGCGTTACAACGAACAAAAACTTTTTTTTAGTGCATTTGCTGTTTGTGTGTGAGAGTGATGATTATACATGATTTTTAAAAACTGAAGAAATAGTTTTACTCAATTCAGTAATGAAAGGAATTTAGAATAGACGTATAGTCAATGACCATCGCAATTATATATTGTTATGAATTTTAAAGTCCACACCACCACCGACAGCACTCAGCACTCCATCATCCGTTCGGCGTATTTATGTCTAGATCATCATACAGTACAATGCTCTGATATGTCTGTTTAGATTTTTTATAGCTGTGAAAATGATTATTGCTTTATTACAGCATTATTTCGAGAGCATAATGAAGATAAACAATGGGAATGAATTAAGATTTCAAAAGCTTATTCAACTGCTGCTGGTAACTTTTTGTGTAAAATGAATGATGATGATGTTCGTTTTCATTCAACCACTGTAGTTACTAGACTGAATATTCAGTATTTCACTTTAGTTTGTGTGTTCATTCGAAGCATGACATCTAATTTTTTCTATTAAATTTTGCTTCTTGTGTTTTACCTTTTATTTTCATTCAGATTCCTTTCTTCTTTTTCTGCCTTTGGGTTCACTCTCAGCACTAACAATGCATAAAACACTGCTAAAAATGTACTGCATTTGTTACTAATTCTCTATGAAAAGATGAACCGTGTAATTTTTCTTTTCAAAAATTGTTCAAGAAGATGAGTTAGGCCAGGAAGTAAAAGTACGCTAAAAATTTGCATGCACGTTCATTACTTTTCATTACTTTAGTTTTGCTTAAATTTACTTCTGTTGCAAGCAAAATGTAATGATAGCACGCAAAATACTTTTTATGATTTGAGAAGTAATCACGGTTTTGTTTTCCCAAAGAAATAAAAGGTAAATGATTTCGGCATGGCTTTTATCAAAAAGCAAGGAAAAACGAAAGGACTTACCTATGTTACATTGTACGCACATAGTCACTCTAATGATGACATTGTTGTGTGAGTCGGAAGAAGGTGGTATTAGTTCGGTACTTTAATAAATGGAAATAAAACTTAGAAAAAGACACACCGTTCGTTATACGCTTCTTCGTTTGGCAAGTCACGCTGAATGAGGAAGCTGAAATAAATGGGTTGAGCTAAATTTGTGTATTTTACTTTGTCGTCTTTTTTGCATATAATTTTAAACTCAAACCCACAAGAAATTTTAATAAAAAGCTTAAAAAATGGTGTATCAGTGATGGAGATCTGTCCCCTTTTTATTGTGTACACAATAGTCAGACAATTTGGGTAGTAAAAGTGTTTTTTGTCTTTATGGGAAGAATATAAAAATATATTATCAAGATGGTCATGACTATGTGATTGGGACCACGACCACGCAACATGCTAAATTACAATACAATCTAAGTTGTGTGTTGGCTCCTTCTATGAAAGCACATACCAAAAAACCCATATTGTCCCGGGAATAATGTGTAGCAATTTACAACATTAAATCATCTAATCACAAAGATGAACACTTTCATTAGTTCATCATTTAACTTGCTTTCATTTTCTATTGTTTTGCACAATATTTTGAAATATTATGGTATGGTATGATTACTATACTGGTCAAATCAGTTTTAAGTCTTGTCAAACAATGGGGCATTATAGTATCGATGAGGTAAATTGTTATTAACTTTACACGGTCGTAAAATAAACTTTTAAGATGAGGAAATGAAATGAAGACATCAAATTGTAAATCTATTATCGCAGTAAACATCGCTCTCCGAAAGAAATTATGTATACGTTACAATGATTGTCCATTTTGTAATAAATAGTTTAAAATTTAAAGTTATGAAAAGATCTAGTCGGAAAAAATAGTTCGCGACAGATATAGATTACTTCAGCGTTTGAATGATTTGAAGAAGTTGCGTAAACTTTTAACACATTTCAACATCTCAAGTCCATTTTCTTTGTCTGCGACTTGAACAAAAATATATCCCATTGATGACAGATTTTTAAGTATCTATTGACTATTGACAGAAAATCTCTCACTGATGGTGTGTTACATTTAATGATTGTTGTATAGAAGCTGGAGTAGCCACTCAAAAAGTGTCACTTCATTTACATCTGATATGATATGACTAATGACGTTCTTGTGATGTACTATAAGTCTCTAGGTACTACGTTGTGATTGTGAGCTAAATTGAAAGAATCAGAAAAATAAACAGAATTTGTCATTTGCTAATAATATTATTCAAATATTTGGATTGATTGATGGCTTTCCATTGTTAAAGCAATGCAGTTCATTCTTTTTTATAAGCAGTCAAACAACATACTTTGTTGACGTAATCCGCTCACTAATAAAAGCTAAAAGGATTATTAATCACGTTGATATTTCTCGATAAAGCGATTTTATTGGTTCATCGTCATAATCTGTTATAATAATCCGTTAATTTATTCCACTTATGTCAAATGCAATTTTTAGTTCATTCATTCAGTCAGACATTCAGGTGTAGCGATAAAAATCTCTTCCCAGACTGTGGGGGATGCAAAAGTTGAAGAAAAAATTCTGCTCATATCTGTTCATCTAAATGTACCCTTGTTAACCTTGATTACTTACATTTCATTCAATTCACCGTCCATTTTATTCATTCTTAATATATTATTGATGATGGCTTTATCTTCATCTTTGAAGTCTACATTGTTCTGCAGTTCCATATAAAATATTCAACTTGCCTTTTCCCATTGTCGCATATCACATCATCAGAAGTTTAACACTGTTGACTGCTGAATTAATCGATAAAAATAACCGCTTACTAACCAACTTTGCACGGCACTAATCGTCATGCATCATAAATATGTGATACGTGAAAAGAATCATGCTACCCAACACATTAATTGCAGCACAAAACTTACACCTTAATATTTTTGTGATTCTCTGTGTGTTCCTATTCAATTCAAATTTTTAGGTGTGGGCCTAAATTTATGCACCTTGTTTTATTTATGCCCCTTTATTACAATCAATCCCAGCGCCTTAGCGGTTTCCTTTTAATCAGAATCGCATTGATTAACGCCAATGATGTCTAAGTAAGTAGCAGTTTTGGTAGTAACCGATTCGACTACTGATTAAATTTTCTTCAGTCCGTCAAAAAGTATGCAACCTAACAATTAAGGAATTAGTCAAGCAGTAACAACTTGCTTAATAATTAGGTGTAATTGCTCAGACAAGTTTAATCACAGTAGAAATCTCAGCGGTTGTTGGTGTTGTTGATTGGGACTTCACACAGGGACGTGACGTGATGTTGGGGGAAGGGAGATCAACTAAAAATTGGATGAGCATCAGCAGCTTCGCCATTTTTAATACAGCACACCAATCATATTCAATGATGTTGCTGTTAATTTGCCTGGTTGATAAATAACTTTGTGTTGCGTTGCGAGTGGGTGATAGTTCATGGCTGTAGTGAAAATCATCAAGGGGTCGTGATTGTTTCACTTTTCAAAATACATGTTTAATTTTAATTGTTAGCAAAAAATATAAATAAGTAGGTACATTTTTTCTGAGGGTTAAAATGTTCATTAAAGATGTGACATGTTAACATGATATTCGTTTTGATTACTACATACTCTGCACTATCTGCATTCTCAAAAGAGAGAGAGAGATTCATTAAGTATTCACGCTGCTTTCATGTGACTGTTCTTAGAATACTATTTACTAGTTTAAATTTTCTTCAGTTTTGTAAAGTCATTTACTTACGCAATTTCATCCTTTTTAAAAAGGACCTAAATGAATTATTTTCGTTAATTAAATTTGTCGACTTGACATAATGCTCGACTCGGAAAAGAAAATGGCCATTGCTTATTTTTTTTCTCCTCAGTCTACTAATAATCTTTGACTATGAATGACTTGTTTATAATTACATAACCGCGTTTTTTGTACTTGAGGTAATTTCTTTTCTATCAACAACTTGAACACACACACCGCATGTGTCATCATTTGTCAGGCATGTACATGAACACAAGTGCGTGCTAGTGCTAATACGTAATAGTAATGCAATATCCCATCTCTTCACTTTAAAAAAAGAAGGGAATAAAATGTTTCGCGACTGGAAGATTAATAGCTTTACGTCTTTTTATGATGTATGGCAAAAAAAATGAAGAAGATTCACTGCAACATCATCGTAAAAAAGATATATATCGTAACATAAAAAATGGATTTGCATGAATGAATGAGCACACACACCATCAACTAATACATAATAATATAATATGTAGCGTAAATGAATGAAATTCTTTTAAAAATGATCACGTTCTCATTGCAAATTGTAACTTTAACTGGTATACTATACTGATATTATGAAAAGTAGGTCTTGTTTCATTTAAGCTCTTCATTACATTGTTTAGTGGTGGTGATGAAGAGTTAAGTACTCCCTGTTGGCTTACCAGTCACCAGAGAGTCAAAGACTTCAATAAAGTTGTATTGACTAATACGAAAACCTAATAATACAATTTGTAAAGGCAACTATTTCTCAGGCAGTACAATAAAAATCACATAATCTGACTATAATGAAAAATAAATAATAGTAAGCAATACATTAAAAACAAAATTAATAGGCAGCCAAGAAAAAAACTGATTAACTATCAACAGTCAACAGGCTGAAGATAAATATGTTCCGCGAATGCGTGCAAGCTGTCACAATTTACACTAAATTAAAAACATGCACGGTTTATTAAAGTACGTCCTCGTATTGACCAATCATCCGTCCCTTTTTACGACGATGCTCATGTTAAATACCCACATAAAAGGCTGTCTTCTATACTAGTTTATTAGCAATATGTCAAAAAATTATTTTTCCCTTTTGTACTTTTTACGTGTGGGAGATTATTGTTTATGATATGGTGACGACAGCAATCAATATCCAACTTTTTTAATAAGATGGATGATGATAATGATGTTTTTCTACTGCACTTACTTGCTTTTTATTAGTTTCTCGAGTTGATTTCCGTCGAAGTCAGCCTAAGTTCAGGTTCTTGTTCTCATTAATTTGTAAGCTGATGATGCGGCAGAGAGGAGCTCGCTACTTGCATGAAGTGACCTACAATAGGGGCAGTAATAATACGTTGATAGAAATGAATACGTGATGGTAAAAAAAAGTTGCATAATTTTTAATGTATGCTTATGACTTATGACTGTGTTTGTACTACATAATATGTATGTGCTCATGTTTGAACATCTCTGGTAATAACAATGGCCAAGAAGAAGAATCATAAGAATATGCAATATGCATATTACGACAATATATGGATTACCTTACCATCATCAATCATCATCATCGTCATTCATAACCAATCATCTCCTGCAAATTAAACTACCACTTTTGCAAAAATTTCCATCTGACACGACACGCTTCCCTGAAATGAAGTAATAGTAAGCGGTCCTGATTTACTAACGATTTTAAAGGTTTCCTCTTCTCTGTGTACCCTTTAAACGAAGAACTTGTTCCTGGTGTCCTTACATAGTTAAGTGGGAGTATCCAGAGGATAGGATGGTAATGGACTTCTACAGTTTAATTTCGATAAAGGAATACTACAAATATTGGATTGTAAACTTAATTTCATTTATTTAACGCTAACTGTTTTAAGAGAAACCGATGGTGCTATGCAATTACGAAAGCATATAGAGAGCAGAGCACATTTACATGTTTGATAGTTTGATGTCGATTTTCACGTTGTCAGTCAAATGAAACATTAAAGATGTCATCATCATCCCTTACGACGAGAGCTTCTTAGGTCATAAGTTACACGTACGTTAACTTTAGCCAATAGCCAATTTTAAGTGCCTCTAGTATTTGGTTTTTAATGAATACACGGCCACACCACCAGCCAATAAATTATTGCTAAAAAATTATTTGATGTAAATTGTGCCATGTAAAATTTCCACATGAATAAGCAACGACACCAAATAAATGTCTGTTGCAGTTTCTCTTCGGATGTACCAACAGAAATTATAGCTCATCAAATCAGCTATAAAATATTTAAACCGGACCAAAACCATGTCGCAATGTTAGATGTGTGAAATAAAACAAAAAATAACTTTCATTTGCCATAAATTTTCTCACACTTGTAAACACGTAATTAAATTGTGATTGGCAAGCTGAAGGGCTTGCTTTCACACCACCAGGACAGTCGATGACAACAGCAATTGTAGGTTACCAGTCGTTTATTTCTTTTGAATATATCCGCTACACTTTAATTGGAAAGGAGTACATGTTATTAGTAACTATTACATGTGGGCATGGGCATTAGGTATTAAAAACGCCCATTGCAAGCCCCAGATTTTTTAAAGCGTCCATACTGTTAAAGTTGTTCAGTTAGCTGTTCTTTGAACATAAAGCAACGAGAAACCACCTGCATTCACTATCCATCTTAAATATTTTGAGTCCCGCATTTTCAACTTTGCTGATTCATAAAAACATTATCTGTTGTTATTTTACCCAACAGCTCATATTCAAAATAATAAATTTATTTTGATTTGGTGAAGGTGCGAATTAACAGATATTAAGCAGGAGACAGGTGAAAACAAGAGGATTTCACGTGTTGAAAAGAAAACTCTCACAATATCTATTTCGAACTCTTTGTGGTGGAATACACATTGGGAATAGTGGGACATGAATGTAAAAATTGACAAGGTGTATCAACTGCCTGTGAACAACCACGAGCTGTATATCATATTCGCTCAAATACTTACACGATAATCAAAAAAGGCGTGATCTATTGACTCATTCACAGGTTTGTTTGGACGCAATATGAAATTTTCGTTTTCACTAAGCATAAGCATGTAGGGTCCACTTTTAAAAGGTTTATAGCTTAAAAATACGAACGCGCATGATTAAGTTGACTTTCACTTTTGCTTTTGTTGTTCACTAGCTTTCCTTCAAATTTATAGAAATCATATAATGCAATTCTGTTACAGCGAAGTTAGCTGCAAATTTCAATTAATCAAAGTTCAGAGCATACATACTCACATGTGAGCTTTTGCAAGAAATCTTACAAATGAAAATTGAAAAGGAGAGAAGGGCTCTGGTTAGCTTTGTTGATTGACATCTTTCGAGGGTGGGAAACAGTTTAAATTCTTTTGAAATGAACACAAGATGCACACAAGGTAATAAAATGGTTTAAGAGTAAAATAAATTAAGTATTTATAGTATCGTCATGCATGATTTGGGTGTATTTTCTAACCCCCTCTGTGAAAATTGAACACTTCCTGTTTTTAAAACTTTTAAACAGTACAGTATAATGCTTTTGTGGATATATATTTTTTAAATAATTATTCCTATAAATGTACATATGTACATATATATATTTCACATTAGGTTTTCAGCTTTTTAGGTGTACTCTGATTTAGTGATTTACAAAAGAAAAGACATTTTTCACGAACAAAATTAGACGTTGCTGTTTTTGTTCATTTTTGCAACTATTTAAACACATCTTCTTGTAGCACTACTGCTAAAAGTTGTTTTAGGGTGACTTTCATTCTAATTCGACAGGCATAACAATGTAAGTAGCATTTACTCAAACCGCTATTTTCATTTCTGGCAGTCTCAAGTGTAATTGTGTGATATATGATGTTGATGTTAGTTTATATGAATGAATTGTTTGAAATTCAAAAAATCAAATAAAATTGACACGAACATATATACATTGGTACTATTAACATAACTATCGGCCTCTTCTCACTAATCATCTTAGTATTTTTTTATGGCAGGAAATTATTGTGCTAACCAAAATAACGCTTTTCCCTGGTATATGAATTTATTTTCTTTCGTGAAAAAAGCATGTATTTATCATCTAATCAGATAAAGCGTGCATAAAAAAATTATCATCTAATTAGATAAAGCATGCATAAAAAATTTATTATCTGGCCAAAATTTACAAGTCTAGTTTATCTATTTTGACTATACAAGTCAAAATTAAAAACTTCACAAACTAGTATACCTTCATATGTGTACATGCATTTTTCTAAAGGTTGAGGACAATTCAATGTAAAATTTCGAACTGACGTCATTTGAATAGTATATTCGGTACATTAAACTTTCTGAACAAACAAAATTCCCAAAATGAATTCGCTTTTCTTCTTTTATTAGTACAAGCAGCATATATGTATTCGGTATACAAATTGGCACGTTTCCTTATATATTTCGCATGGTATCCACTTCCTTAATCAGGTTGACTTTAGTATAAGTTGATAAATTATAAGATAACCCACTCATCTCCAATATTTAACACAAGGATGTGTCCGTAAACACTTCAACCCTGATTGGCAGGAGAAGGCCTTGAATGCTTGACGCTTGACAAGCCGTGCTGACAATTTAAATGTAGCAAAAGTTATCCTTCATAATTCTACAGAGGTACAAAATTTTTTAGCCAAGCTGACGGCTGACATAAATTTAAAGCTATTTATTGGCTGGCACAAACTGTTATTCTCAACGGTTGACTCGGTTAAACCGAACTTCTTTCTTTTAAATAAAAAGATAAAGTGGACGGCCAAAGGGAAAAGCATACAGAACAGGGAACCCTACATTTGCGTACATTCGATTCGAAATCGAGAATCCAATAGTTAAAATTTGAAATGATAACTTTTAGAAATT
>JAQFXM010000517.1:0-48161 GCA_034693345.1 Entomobrya multifasciata | reverse complement strand
AACTATAAATGAATTACATTAATTTGTAATATTTTCATGTTTAAAGCCATGCCATTACATATGCATATGACGTCATTGGTTAATGATTTAAAAAACAAACATCTTATTGTAGTTTGTATAATTTGGTTGAAACATATTTAATGTCAAATTCATACAATAGATAGTCGAATTAATATAACAAGATTATACAAACTAGATGTGTAGTTTGGGTAGCTGATTTTGAATGTTAACTGTTTTGATTGATAGTTAAACAATTCCAGGTTTATACTCGCTGGAATGTGGGTTTGCTGGACTTGTCTGACTAGTTTTGCTGGGGAGTTTTGTTTTTTATGGTTGTGTTCAAGAGAAAATACTGGAGATTTGGAGAATGTTTTAGTGATTTGAAATCATAAAAATGCAACGTGTAATTACTTGTGGAGTTGGTGCAATTTTTTGGGCTTTAGGGGTTTTTTGGAAGGCTTGTGTTTGGTGATGATCGGGGTACTTTGAAGTGGGGGTTTGGGTAAATTGGGATGTTTTTTGGGATTTTTGTGAGTGGGTAGTGGGTGTAGTGGACTGGCGGGATTGGTTTAATTTGTGTTTGAAATTTGTAGTTTGTTTTGATTATATTGTTGGTAATTTATTTCGATTTAATTTTTAATTAATAATTATATTTTATGTCTGTGTGTTTATTATTCAAACATTTTTCCTTGGCATAACGCGAGACCAGAATGGTCTAGGACTCTGAACTGTACCCAATAGAGGTTCGACAGAGGGATTAGGATGTTTTGGATCTTCTTCGAATGTGTACCGTTGCAAAAATGATACAAAAAACTTGAAAAGATTGGCTCTGGCTAAAATTTCTCCAGCACAAATGCGTTTACCTACATCATAAATAGATAAGTATACACAATTTCCTCAGTATTTAAGCGATTTACGTATGAATGCAGAAAAGCAAATGCCATTATGGGAATACGGTTTTTTCTTCGAATGAAATAAAATGATGAATTTATACCTAATCCGAAAGCCATAACCTTTGATACAGCAACAGGATCGAGCGTATTTGTTTTCTCATCAAGAAACCGTTCTGGTCTGAATACCATCGGGTCGCCCCAACTTTCTTCGCTGTAGTTTGCACTGTACAGACTTACGATACCCATAGTTCCCTGGAGTAAAGTGAAAAAACGATTTCACATTACAAGGCAATGTGACAGCAGATTTTTCCCAGTCAGAGATCTCTCGCTTACTCTTTCCTAGTCGGTAGTAAAATGATATTCCTAATTTATTAGTGAATTTTACCTTTGGTATAACATAGTCTCCAATATATTGGTCCTCAATATTAGCACGACTGAATAAGGGCACTACAGTGGCATACCGCTGAACTTCTAGCAATACTGCTTCAGTGTAAGGCATTCTGCGGAGGAGATGATGATGACAGTCAAGGTAGATTCATGGCAAACGTCAAAGAAAATTATTTCACCTTGTCAATTTTGTCATGTTCCACATTTCCACAAGAAGCAAGCAAAGCAGCATTAATCATGCATTAAAGCGAATGGAAAGTTATAATATGGGAGGACACGTGCCTCCAATTTAAAATTGAAAAATTGAGCACTATTTGCATGCTAAGGACTCTCTCGATTCCATGTAAAGTTCAGCGTACAGAGACAGACAAGCATGTTATATAGGTAGTACGTCTTAATAACAAGTGTAGTATTCAACAGAATGAGAAATACATGTGTAACGTACTTATTTCTATCAAGTGTAGAGGGAAGACACGAGGGATCAACGACTCGATCAATTTCCTCCTGAACCTTTTTCTGAACTTGAGGATTTAGCATAACGTACAGAAAGGCAAATTCCAGTGTGCTTGATGTAGTCTCTGTGCCAGCTACAAAAGCAGTAACATCAAAATGAATTCACATAGGTATTTTATCACAATTTGAGTATTCATTCATACATATCTGCGTTTGCCTCTATTCGGTCACCTTGTTGGTGGCTTCCTGGTAGACTAGCAAATGTAAATAATATTACTCTATAAAAAGCAAACAAAGCTCTGTTATACTCACCGAGAAAGAAGTCAAGGGCCAAAACGAGAAATTGCTCATCTAGAAAACAGATATTTAGTCAGTAGTGTAATAATCATAAAAGCGAAAGAGAAATAATAATCATATCATCATAATAAATTGCACGATTAATGCATGCAATTTCTCCTTTTTAGTGTAAAATCAACACGACATTAGAACACGCTGTGCTGGAGTAAATTTGGTAACAGCATCTTTCGCTGGAACCTTTTCGTCTGCAGTGAACGTGAACATGCAGTGCAGTGCTGCTTATGATGTGTCTGAGAAAAAGTATACCTGTATAAAAGTTATTTTCCGAAGTGTCATGAGCATGATTATCAATTTCCCCAAGGAACACGTCAATAAAGTCTCTTTGTTCAATTTTATATGTGCCTTCTGCTCGTCTTGTTACCAGAAGATCCTGCAGAAATTAAATAAAAATATATATAAAAAGCATATAATGAGTTCTTTCATAATAACATAACCAGTCTGATATAATGTACGTACATCGTTTATCATATAACTATTATTATAGTTTCCTTTTTATGATTTTCTCGCTTTTGTTTGTTAGTATTATTATTCTATCAACTTTATTTTATTTGCGCGGCTTCTTGTTCTATTTTGTACGAATAAAAGATGAAATTTGTGACTGAGTCGCCACAGTAAGATGTCTGGTACTTTTCCTTTTACTCTTTACAGACATCATAGGCGGTTAATCATGTTTAATTACATTTCATTTATTTTTGACATCAAACGATTCGTCTTCAGTTTTGAGAAGTACACTTTTTGTATACAAACCCTACAAACCGAACTGATTGAGCTTATAGAAATGAAACTGAAACTCACCTTAAAAAATCCATGCATGGCATTCAAGAAATCCTTTCTGTCTTTTCCCGTCTGAGTAAACCGGGGTACTATATGTCGCAAAACGGGATAGGCAGTTATTATATCCTCTCCCACTGCCAATTTTTGTACAATATCTGACATGAGCTTAACAAGCTTATGAAGCTGCTCATCGTCATGAGAGAACTTATAGCCAGCAATCAAACTCCATATAATATTGAGCGCAGACACAGAAAAGAATTTTTTCATATAGACTGCCGAGTCTTTTGACTCAGCAATAAGTGTGTCCATCCGTGACATGAGACGCATCAGTTCTTCTTCAATTATAGCTTCTTGGTTGTTGAACTTTCCCAAGCCCATATCACGCAAAGTTCTTATTGAGAATCGACGTAGTTCTTTCCAGGATTCCCCATTTCCAAAGAAAACTCCTGTTGACAGTGAATAATATGGGTTTCAAAGCCAAACATACATGATAGAGTGCGATTTGATTCAATAGTTCAAAGCTTTTGTAAAGGTACATTCGCAAGTTTATATAAACTAAACAATTCTATATTTCTTCATTTTATGAATGCGTGGAATCTTATAAACTGGCATTAAGGAAACATTTTTATCCAGATTGTCCTTTTTAAGGTGCTACAGCCCGACTTGAATTTAGCCAAATGGCTAGTCAGAATTACTCTTTTACTCTTTATACGCACTGATGATGTAGTACTAACTACTAGATTGAATGCAGTAAAATGAATGAATTCAGATGTGTAATTCAGATATGTAATGTAATTTAATGAAATTGTTATTTTGTACGTGTGTATGTGTGTGGCGTGTGTGCGTGTTTTTATATATCTATTATGAATGTATGTAATTTTGGAAGGAGTGTATGTGCTGTAAATAATAATGTTCTCCTGATTGTGAAAAGTAAACAAACTTAGTCATAAATACGCATACTTCTCTCACTACTCACCAAGAGGTTTTCCAAAGCTCCTTTCCAAAATCCAGCCATCAACATATCGGTCAATCCATATATCACTGGAAAGTACGTCCCGAACTGCTTCCACATCGTCGAAAATGACTGTAAATTATGAGAACAATTTGCAATATAAAATAAATTGAGACATGCATAGTCACATTGTACAGGAAGAAAATGTAAGTACTCCTTGTGTAGTCTTTACAAGGAAGAATAGAAAGAAAATGATCTTCCTTTTATAACTCTCAACTCAACCAAGGAGTTACATTGTGTATGACATGATGCCATAGCCAAAAACAGTAAAATTGAAGGAAAAAGGTAGTCTCGTAAGTTACTTTAACACTTCTTGGAATAATATAGAGACATGACTCAGTATCATTACAAATATTTGAAAAGAGCAAATATTACAGCTCATACTACGAAAGTATAATCATCATTTCACATTTACTTATTGTATTGCTCATTCTTTCCATGCAATGCTCAGGAACTGTTTTAATTTATATTATTTCTTTCACCGAAAGAATGAAAATGTCCTTATTTCCAGACTGTTTCTCAAATGTTGACACTCAATGTAAATTAATAGTAGTCGTTTAGTGTGAAAGTGAAAACTACAAAAGCTTCTACTAGGAACTCCAAAAAAGAAATAAAACAGCTAAAATATGCGTACATTCACTGCCAAAATGCATTGAAATTTTTATACTGTGTTCTTGGAAGTTAGAAATGAAACGATATCATATAGACATTTAACACCACTGTGCAAAAAAAATCTTGAAATATGACTGTCATCATTATTGCATCAACCTTACTGAAGAAAATGAAAAATAGCTGTATAACGGCCAAAATCTACCTTATATTCATTTTCTAGGCGTGCATAAAGATTATCATTTATCATATTTCAATGCAGTCGTCAAGAAGTGATATATAGGTATTCATACGTAAAAATCATGAATATTTTGTCTAGAAATTTTACATTGCAACTATATTACTGTATCCCACTATATTTTCAATGGCTCCAGCTAAAACTATTGTAAAATGATACTTTTTAAATAAAAACTTCTTCTCACGAAGTCGATTTAAAAAAAATAATATATTATATCAATTGATACTGCCACTACTGCCAGAGAAGTGTATTTATAAAGAGTCTTGGAAAAGTTCATAGTGACTAATTTAAATCAAAAACTGCTTAATTTTTTTGTACATTCGGCAATGAATATGGAAACGGCAAGATTTCTCATTTTCACAAGATATATGCTCTACCTACCTTGGTAGGTTGCCCCAAAATGAAGACTCATACGATGACCATATTTTTTAGATAGCTCCTTTAAAACCTCATATGGCTTCTTCCCTTTCTTTCCTTCTGCTACAAGCTGGGGTAGATTTCCAACCAAAGGATATTTATATGGCCCTATATATCATTTACACAACCCAGTTAAAAAATGATAGTAATGTTAGCATGTACAAATGTTTAAGATCAAGTTACATTTGTTTTTAACAGTATTTTAGGACAATGAACGCACGAACACATTATTAAGTATACACAACACAGAACACACTATGAAAAGCTTTAACTTACCAGGAAGAAGTTTGCCTTTTGATTTTTCATCAATATTACCAGGAATGAAAAAAAGCTTTCGAATAAGCCAAGCTAGAAAAATTACTACCGCTATTTCCCCAATCATTTTAGATTAGAAAATGGCAAATTATGTGAAAAAATATTACGTTCAGTGAGAATATTTCAGCACAACTGGCTCTTTTCACACGTGCATTCTCAATCAACGACACGCATTAAATTAATGATTAGAATGAAATTGATGTTTTATTTTACTGGCATGGATAATACAGAAGCCGACCTAGATTGAGTTTATCGACAACCAGGCCATGGCTTTTTAAGTATAAATTTAAAGCAAAGTATCCAATTAACATTTCAAAACATGATTTATAAAAATCTCAACCCCTGAACTCTCGGGAAATCCGGTGTATTTACTCAATTATAATGGCATGAATTTTTTATGTTTTCTCTATGCTGCATGTGTCATGTAATATGTAATCTGTACTTTGATTCGTTATCGAATACTTTATCCAACTTGTGAAAAAATTCGTCTCAATTTTCGAGTAAAGTTAATACTACAATTTGTGCAATGAGAGGTGAGGTATCAGTTAGTTTGCCTTAATTCGTATGTACAGTGGGACAGTGGAATCCACTTCTTCCATACAATGTGATAAAATAAAATCAATCAAAATCATTAGTACACACGCTGAAATCGTTCACTGATAATTGATTGACTGTCTCCTTTCTTATTTAAACAAGTCGTAAACCTACCTGAACAACTTTTTGTGCAAATATTGCATATTTTGATGTTGATTGTGTATTAATAAGCTATGGAATGACAGATTGAATTGTGTTGGATTTAGCATTGTCTGCTTTAAAAGGGGCCGTCATCACAATATAATCGCTCGAAATTATTAAGTTCCCTTTAAAAAGGAACAAACACCGACATTATAAAACTTGTATCATTTTCACCCTTTGGTTGATCCTTCACGTGATATTCGTAAGTTGTAATTAGTTAATTCTCAAGTTGACAGTCAGGTGCATTGTAGTTGTGTAAAAAATGCATTGACTATTAATAGAAGGGCAAGGTTTACCTTTAATTCATCAAATTTGTGGATCATGATATGATGAAATATACATGTATGTACGGAACACACATGTAAAGATTAAAAAACATAACATACTATTCAAATCAGTTAAATTTTTAGATTAAATGCCAAGCTAAAATATCTGATGCATGTATGCCTAATCTTTTACCATTCCAATGTGTGCAAGCTTGTATTTTTAGAAAAGTACCTAATTTTCTAAACTTATAGATTACGTAAAGAAATTGCCAGTTTCAAACTGGACAATTCTGGTTTTTAAATATGTAAGCATTCGTCTATTTTGTCTTGTGGTGGATATTATGCATCGCATCACCATCAATTTTTTTTACCAGACTATTTGTTGTAGTGGTAAAGAATTGACAAAAATCTTCTATTTAGTTCCACCAAATTTAATTTTCAGATTTATGTCGAGTGCACAGTGCACAATGTTCAAACCACTGGCCACTGGTGATTCCAGACACAAGTATGTAAGCTAGCTAACTTAAAGCACAGTTAATTCATATACAAAGTCTGACATCTCGTCGACAGTTTACCTACAATACAAGTACAATTTTATCGGATATTACTTTGAAATATCAAGCAAAGTGCGGGATTCCCCGACGATGCAATTACGAATTTGCCATTGAGGTGATTACATTTGAATTGAATGTCATTGTCATGAAAAACCGAAAAGTATCAATTGTATCAACCACTTGTATGGCATACGTGATTTTAATATTTCTACATCTATAATCAATAATCAAGCACGAGGTAAATTTTCAAGTGATCTCGGATTACACATGCATGCAACGCGTTTCGTTTGTCTTGAGTGTATTGCATAATCATTAGTGAGAATTTTAAAATTCGGAATAAAAAGCCAAATTATAACAAATTTGTTATCTTTGAACGAACTACTAACGCAATCACTTCAAACTTGTAAAAAAAAATGCGTGAAGTCATTCTCAGACATCCAGAACGCTTTTTTGTAAACTGAAAACTGAAACATTTTAAATATTGAACAATAAAAAATTACTCAATCGTATTATGTAATAGACAATGAGAATGAGAATATACTGAAAGTTCATGCACGTACAAGTACGTGGTTCAATATCGTGTCGTGAGCATGTTATCATTGCGCTATTGTTTGTTTATATGCACGTAGTAGGGAAATAGCTTAATATGGTTCAAATATCACGCGATATAAATCTGGCGATAATTTAAGAATAAACTGAAGATATGATGACAATTAAGAGGCGAAAAATTCATTTATAAACCCTGTCTCAACATCTAGTCTTCACATTTGCAACCCTGAGGCTGTGCTAGTTGAGTGAAATTTATTCCTCCATTCATATTTGATTTTCTACAAAAATGAAGGCAGAACAGCCTATCGTTGACTTTTCTTACATTTGTA
Organism: Entomobrya multifasciata; assembly: GCA_034693345.1. NCBI lineage: Eukaryota > Metazoa > Arthropoda > Collembola > Entomobryomorpha > Entomobryidae > Entomobrya > Entomobrya multifasciata. The sequence continues at coordinate 40,273 of JAQFXM010000517.1, read as the reverse complement.
AGAAAAGTGGTGAAGTTACTGAGGAAGATTGGATTAATGTAGCTGACCAACTGAGAAGAGTTTTTAGCAAGTTTGGATACTGCTATTTAGTGAATCATGGCATTCCAGAGAATATCGTAAGTGAAATACTTACATTTTTTTGTCTAACTACCGAAAGATAATGTTACATTGCTTTTTCGTAAACTAAATTGTAACATTATATTGCATTACAGGTAGACAGTGTTATGCAAAATTCTGCCAAATTCTTCAAGCTTGCTGAACAAGTGAAAGACAAGTACGTAAAGGATGGAACATATTATGGCTACTACAGACCTGGGGACAAGTTGTAAGTTTGGGTTTAATAACCAACTCGTATTCCAAAAATAGTTTTATCAACAGTCTCTAAAACATGAAACCATGTCGCTAATTTTATCATTGCAAACCTAATTTCATTGATATACAGAACCACATACACAAGCCACATTTTGGAGTTGCGTGAAATGTTTGACGTACCGGGAGTTGTGGGTTCAGCTCGTGCACCACAGTATCCAGAGGAAATTCCTGATCTAAAGGTTTCGATGGAAAGTCTAACCATTGAGTGTAGAGATCTCTTACGTAAACTGCTCAGAGCAGTGGCCAGAGCATTAAATCTGGACGATGAAGAGTACCTGTTGAAAATTCATCAAAATGTGGAAGATGACAAGATGTTCTCAAAGAGCACAATTAGGTGCTTGTACTATCCAGCTTTGCCAGACGATCAACCAATTCCACCGAACGGGATTAGATGCCGTGAGGTTAGTCGTGACACATGCAAATGTTATGATAGCATCAAAATTATCTCTTGCATAAAATAACTGTATATTGTAGAATTTCACATAGCTTAATTCAGAACTGCGGCAGTAATGCTTCGGTAAAGTGAAAGTAGGAAAGAGCTGCGAGCTATGTATTCTTTAAACTTTTCATATCGTTGACATTAGCTTGCTTGTGTGTATTTTATAAGTTTTAGGATTGATTTCAAACAGCGACAGTTTGAAATTAATTAATGATAACTTAAATGTACTTCCAATTAGTAGTCATAATAATTTTCAATGTTGCTTATTTCTTTCCCAATTACCTACTCATTAGTTTATTTTTTAACGAATTATCTATCAAATACGTTATAAATGTATCATTCTTTTTTTTAGCACACTGACTTTGGAACATTGACGATGATCTTTCAAGACAGCGTTGGAGGTCTCGAGGTAAATTTCATTTTATTACTTCACAAAGTTCATAAGTATAGTACAGAGAATTTAAATTGCTGGCATAATTTCCTGTAAATCAGCATTTGTATGCTTTCATAAGTAGCGTATGCCGTTCAAATCCATGTCAATGAATTCACTAAAAACACACCAACTCACATGAGTTTCTGACTGCCTCTGCAGCATACTTTCGTAAACTTTGTTTTTAACTGTTTTCACCAACACATGTCATTAGCTTTGGTTGTAGGGCGCAATAAAACGATATGTGTTATGATTATGATACGAAAGACCTATATTGTATACATAACGTAGAATAATTTTAGGAAGGCATGGGTTAAGTGTTGTTTTATAAAGTTGCTACTGAACAGTGAAAACAAAACAGGTTAATATTTATGTATCAAAAAGAGAAAGTTCATTATAGCACCCTATAAAGTACATTTTCGTGATGTGGGCTATGATTACCAAGTAATTTCATGAACACAAGCTGAAATTTAACTTTTCGCTCATGATCATGCAATAATATTTTCCTCTTATGTTTGATAACAACGATTTGTAATTATGCGTATGTTTATACTCACAGATGAAACATGATGATGGAAATTGGTATGATGCAGTTCCCATTAAAAATTCCATTTTGGTGAATGGGAGTGATTTACTAGGACGTCTTTCTGGTGGAGTGTTTCCTCCTATCGTAAGTTTTCATGTTTGATTATAAGTTTCACATTACATTCAACATTGATGCTTCAGATCGAAAATTAAATGACAAGAGAAACAAGCTGTACAATACTTTACTTATACTTGTACTGATTACGTTTCTCCAATGTATTCTCCAGGTTCACAGAGTGCCAATTCCAAAGGACACTTCAAAAAAGAACAGTGCTCGTCAAAGTATCTCCTACTTTCTGGCTCCCGACGATGAAGCTCTCATTCAACCCGTTGTACCAAAACAAGATATCAAAGTGAACTTTGAAGCCGTCCTTACCCGCGACTACTATGATGCTCGAGTTGATTTCAACAAAAACAAATGAAAACATACACATATATTTCTCTGTCCATCTGCTTGTCAAACATGTACCCTGTTTTTGTGACATTTATTATTTTTATTTTTTTTGTTTGTATTCAAATGCCAGTAAGTAACATTCATTCACTGTTTCTCATTTACACTGATGATGTGACTTCAGTCTTCAAGCAAAGAGCAAATATTAAGATGTACTGAATATATATCATTCATACACGTATACTAACAATACGGTACGATGATGTATGCATTACTACTAATAATACATTTTACTTTCTATATTAGAATTTCGATGTGTCGCTCGTAAAAGTAATATTGCTCTATATCTTTCTGTAAATAAAATGCCAGCAATTTACCGCAATCCGTTCGATATTATTATCATTCGTGGCAAATGGCATGATTCTATATCCTATCTTCTCTTTACCTTTTTGTTTTCATTTTCTCCCTTCCTCTCTTTTCCGTTCACATTTATCTTTAAAAAACAAATACATACGAACTGCTACTACTGCTGCAGAGCTTTTTCCATTATCCGCATTGAGTGAATGAACTCAACACATTTGAAAGGAATAAGATAATCCAACTCAACTCAAAATCCTTTTCAAATGAAACAGAGTGGTGATAGTAGTAACAGTAACACTCATTTCGACAAGATACGTCGTTTGTTTTCCTCCTTCTATCATTCTCTGTGTAGTTTTACAAGACGAGAAACAAGTACACAACATGTGTCAATTTTCTTTCCCTATTAAAGCAGTAGTGGCACAATTTATTTTGAAAGTAGGTGAACCAACATGATTCTTTTTTCGTTTCTACTCCAACTTTCTCCATTCGCAAGTAGCAAAATATTCCAAATGATATGTTACAACTCAATTCAGTGAGATTCGCTATTATTATTCACCAAGGATAAATATACTCAGCCGAAAAGTAAAGTTAGATTGGGAATGTATCGTATAGCAAGAGACTATGATAATATAAATGCTTAGTCAGATCACTACTCTTACGGTTTCAATTCAATTTTACTTGAAAACAGTATGTACAACTGTTTGAGCAGTGCATAGTGTATACAATACAAAGTAAAGCGAAAACAAAAATTGATCTTCCGTCACTACTGCATGAAAATATACTTTTTTCACACGTGCGTGAGACGTCGAAAGACTAGTCTACTGACTTTTTTTCTGGAGAATATTTTCTCCTGGACGGTTTTGTATTCATATTTGAAATAGAAACAGAGTTGTTAGTATGTATGGAAAAGAGAGTGAATAAATTACTCGCACTAGATTTTTTCTAAATAGAGCATTCTATTTCATTTTATACAGCCAAATGCTTAATAGGATTGTATTGTAATACATCTATCAATCCGGAAAAAGACAATGACATGCAATACAACATGTGTACAAAATAGGAATAAATGCATGATGAGAACACAGCTTTTTTATCTGCTTATTTATCTTTCCTGTGAGAAATCTGATGCATAGGTATATGTTTTTCAGCTGTAAACAAAATGCCTTCACACGATGCACGCACACATATCACCACGTAAATACACGATCAAAACAATGTCGCCGATATAACATTGATGAAAATTGTTTGTGACATGACTGATACGACATTTTTCAAAGTAGATTAAATATATGCATATCGACGGGGTTTTTGTATCTAAATAGATGGGTGTAGAAGTATGAATACACTGATTTCTTTACATCCATTACATATTTCATTTTCCATTTCAACATTGTATTCATGTATGTATATGTCAACATCCCATCTTTACATGTAAAGCAAGACATAATCTGAATGAACATTTTAAGTAAACATGATAAAGAGAAAGTCTCCATATGGTCTAAGAAGAGAACAAGGTCAAATGACATTCAAACTACTACCAACTACAGATTGAAATATATATTTGTTTGGATTAATTCGAAGCTGTGATTTGTAAGGATCATCATTTTGTTCTATAAGTACATCTCAGCGAAATACTTTCGTAAACATTCCAGTGCATGTGAGGTACATATACCTATAAGTATGCATAGTGGTGGTTTTGCTACACCCGTCTTTTAGCACTTTGATCCAGAAAAACATGAAAAAACAATGAAATGATGCCACTCGTAGATAAATTCGTAGACATTCTCAATAACAGTATAAAGTATAAATAATGTGGTGCTAGACGAGAAAATAAAGGCGTCTATATTTAGTGAATGAGTTTGCTTCGTCTCGGAATGAATGTCTATTATTCATGTAAAGCGTGTGAATAAAAGCCACATAAACTGCTCGTCGATTTTATTACTTGATTTCATGGTCGGCAGAGCTTCTTTGGATTTTATCATGCGTTATTAATGTTTCAAGTGTGCAAATGAATGATATTTATTACTGGAAGAAAAGAGTGAAAGTTTGCGAGTCTACACACAAACCGTTACATCATCATCACATCAACTTAGGATGCTTTCACATTTACTACCCTTATGACTATGACATAACATGCAATGCTTAGTGTTAATAGTCATCATATAGTCAGCATCATATATACTGAACAAATACTGTCATAAGAAGTAAACTAGTTCAATTCATAATGCATCAAAGGAGTAAAGCCCAAATTGTGTAATTTGGAAAGTAACTGGCACAAAAAATTTCAGCAACAGCTTTCAAATGACCTATTTGAATATGCACGTGCGCTCATAAAGGCTAAACTTTGTTTTAGTAGCTTTATTGATGGATTTTAACTAACGAATCAGTAAACAAATAATTTACTCTTAGAATCGCAAATGTTACAGAAATAACAACCTTCATGAATGAGCCATTATGTATCTTTCATATTGTTAAAATAGTGGTATTTATTTCAACGTCTTCATAAGCGCAGCGGTTTTAAACGGAAACTAAAGTAAAATAAAAGCCTACACAAGGAATTTCTGGATCATGCAAACATTCATGTGCAAAACTTAACTTTGATAGTGAGCCCATAGAAGAAAAGAATTGCGAACAACTGTGTGCAAAAAATCAGGGTAAATTATTCTCCCCATATTTTTTACTGTTGGCTACTCTTACAAGCATAAAACCGTCACTTTTATTCCATGAGACAAAATATACGCACAAGCGTACGCAATTTTGGTATACCACCGCAAAAGGGCTAAATTTTGAACACTTCCAAAAAGTAGTCATATTCTATGACTTGGTGTGTACTTACTGTACCTTCCGCTGAAGTTCCTGTAATTTGATGATTAGAAGCTCTTGGGGTTGTCGTGCAGTGTGTGAAAAGTGAAATAAAACCATTTTGAGGAGGCCGTAAGTACGGATAAGGTGACCATAAAAGCTACTACTGTATTATTTACGACCACTTTTCTCTCCAACTCAACACAACAGAAAAACAGAATCATATTTAAGAGATTTTCGCCTGTTCTTTCCCTATTTTCTTTTCCACTAGAATTTTTTGTCATAATGAGAAGCTATGCTTCTAAAATTACTTTCTCAGTTTTCCCGTAATGTAATCTTTTCTTGTAAGTGCTCATATCACATCACTTTTTAATAGGACATTGCCTGATGTGATACCCACGCTGCGTAAAAAAGAAATACAAGCTATTTACAAGGAAATGTAATTCTTGTAGCCAGAGAGCATGGCATGGTATATATATACATGCTTAAAAGCAATTATCTGGTTGTTTGTTCTGCAATTTTTAAATGCGAACATTTACTACGTAACAACTAATATTGACTGCTAATCATACCGAACTATTTATATACACTTGATTAAATGAAATTGCTTGTGACAGTCATCACATCAAACGAAAAACATGCTGTATCGGTTCAAAGTATGTATTGAAGCTTTGTTACCACACATCTGACATACATTTTTATCAGATCTAACGCCACGATGTTACGTAGTTCGTGGTTATGTAACATTGATTGCGTTTCAGTCAGTGTCATAGCCAAAGATAGTAAACGAAGAAAGAGGACTAGCGACTGATGGTAATCTGGTGTCTGGGAATTATGTTTGAAGTTGAAGGAAATTACTGTAATTGCAGGAAACAACTTGCTGTGTCACTCGATCTGATGCCTTATTTCCACGAAATCACAAATAAAATTTATTGGTTAAAATAGAATTTTATCCCATTTTCTGATACACCTCCTGAGCACAAAGGCAAAAATGTAGAAACACGAGTACCATATTATGCACGCATGGGTGTGTTAGTAACTGGAAACTATTTGTATGAAATTGCGATTTCTCTTTGAACCCGAAACTTAAAACATAAGAAATCGCTGTTTTGTATTTGCGGCAGTAGTCTTGACACAAGTGAGTATATACAGCAGAACCTCATATTCCAGCTCTCCATTAAATTCAATGATCCAAACACAGCCGGTAGTCGGTTTTACCTAATACAGGGTTCGTTGCATGGATTACGATTGTTTGCTGGCTCATGCCTTTATTCATGCATGAACATAACATTTTTTCTATGAATTCAAAATCTTAGTAGAGATCCTGGATTCTGGATGTTGAACAACAAAGGATGAAAATGAATGCCCAAAAATGCATTATTTTCAGTGATTGAAATTAGAATGATAAGTATTTAAATTGTTAACATCCTTCGGTCAGCAGTAAGTAAAACGGTCCAATTTAAAAATAGTAATCTTATCAAAGTGAATGCAAATAAATCAAATAGAACAATCAGATAATAATTGTGTTAAGAGGAACTCATTTTTGTATTTACTATTTTTTGTATTCCTATGCAGAATGCGTTCCTGTGATAATAACAAAACATTGAAGTAATCCATTTTCACCAGTGCCTCTTTGTCCCTTCGTCTATTAAATTTATAATGATGAAATGGAAAATACAAGTACATGTCTTCCTCATTCCTGGAGTAGTTCAAAAAAGTACTTTAGTTAACAGCCCTTTCCAACTGCATCGGCACAAGTGAGAATACTTTCACTTCCGTTCTACTTCACCTTATTAGTCACGAATGTGGAACCTTTGTGAAGCAAGCCACGTAGTCAGTATGATTATTATGATTACTAATTTCAATAATGTGGATGAAAAGAGAACTTGAAGCAGTCTTTCTTTCCCCTTTTCCGTAAATAACATATGTTGAAGTACGAACGTACTAACGTACTTCTTTGTGAAACAATAAGAAAAACTTTGAAACTTTCCCATGCAGTCTACTTTTAGTACTAACCCACTATTCTTTTATCTAAATGAGCCTACTACTTTCTTCCACTAGTAGTCTAGTTTTTATCGAGTTTTCTTATTCTCCAGTGCACTTTGCTAATTCCTACTTATCCGACTTTCCCTCATCATCATCATTCTTTATGATACTGCTTTTCCGTGAGTATACAATTACCTTCTTCGATTCTTACTTTTTTCTTTGAAAGAAATGCCAAGAGAATCATTTACATTAGAAAACTTGAATCAACAGGAGCTAGCTAGAATTACGCTTATCAGTATACTTATTACTACCGAAGGTCCTTCCCAAGCTAAGAACAGATTTCAATTGTGCTACTTACGTACAGGAAATAATCCTTTACTTCAATTTTGTGAGATCATCTCTCGAACAAACTGTACTAGAACATTTCCCTAAGAATACCTGCAAAGCCATTTTGTTTAAGTAAACTTGCAAAGCTTCGATGATTACTTTTCTGTGAATTTCAGCGTATTAGATTCCTCTGGGATCATTATTTTCGCATCGGCTGTAATCTGTGTACATACATGGGATAATTTTATTATCCTTTTGTTCCCAGATGCTACAATTGGAATACTGTAACATTCAAAATTACCTATTTCAATTAATTAACATTGAGCTAACGTAGCTTCTATGAATTCAAGCTTAAACTATTGAAAAATATTGAAACAAAATATACAAGGCCATGGGAGAGTTGAGACATGATATGTTTTACATAATAATTTTGAAGTTTGTACTTGCCAAATTCTACTGACATGAGCTCTTCTTGATGCAGATATTGTGTAATTACTTATTAGTATGGTCTTTGGTGCTCCCAACAAAGAAAAATGGAAGTACTTTTCATCAAGGTTATTTCATCTTAAACTGTCAGCTCAAGCAAGCGGACACTAAAGTTAATATAAAACCATACGACAATGACGAATAAAAATGAAAAATCATCGATGCAAAAGAATAAAAAAGAGAAAGTATTATGGTACTGGTGCTGAGTATGGAGATAATAAATAGTTAAAAAAGAATATGGAGTGTTGTATACGACACGACACCCGACACCGTATAATCATTCTTTGACTTCTTTTTAACATTCTTATATACTCCCTGTCATACTGCATTAAAGGCTGAAGGGTACAAAGAGTATCACTTTGTCTCATGCTGATATTATGATTAATATGATTATAGAGTATATAGACCAAGAGAGCCAACTGCTCCTTTTTCTACTAAAAGCTCTCTATACAAAACTCATTCTTAAAAAACCCACCATCTTCATCATCATAATATGTAGAAAGATTGTTCACAGACAATACTTAAGTTTGCAAAGTACCAAGTCAAGTAAGTCACTTACTATTCCCATCCCACTAACAACAACACAGGGAAAATACACCGCCACAACCAGAATAACATATTATACCCCCACACCATCCTCTTTTGTTATATTTTGTTCCTTAAGGCTTTTTATGCTACACTGGAAAAGGATATTTTTCTCAGCTTGCTAGAAATTGTGGTTGGCCAAGCATTGGCATTAATACTACAAGACGGTTTTGTATTGAGAAAGTAAGTAACAATAGTGGTCTGATGATACATTTTTAATGGGCTTGCTTTGTCTTTTTTGGTTGACGGAAAGAAAAGAAAGAAAAGAGAAAAAAAAGTTTGACTTGGCCTTTATGCGTCTTCTAAAGAAGTTTTCTGTCTGCATTGTGTTTGGGAGATTTTTGTTCTTTGAACGCATAACTTGAACTGAACCGAGTCAACTTTTTCGAGAGGACACCACACTTTTATAGTTATCAAATATGCCTCTTTTTAGAGAATGCAGTATGGGAGATGAGAGAGAGGTCTCGTCTGTGAATCCTCTGAATTCCAACAAACCAGTTGGCAATAATCTGCGTTTCCTTTGAGCAGACTTTCATTTACATTATTCATACATTTTATACAGAGAAAGCAAGGAAAGTAGAGTCATTATATTTTTGATACTTTGTTTTTTTTGCATTTAAAAGACCTTTTGGTTTGTCAATATTTGGCACTGACGCGTACAATAAGTTACCACAATAACTGTTCAAATTCATAAAAAAATATAATCTCAAATAGCGGATACATAAATAACGCTGGGTAATGGAAGGGATAATGATAATTATAGTCTACTTACTAGTATAGGTAGCTTAGTGTATTTCTATTAAGTAAAGGTTGGAATGATGTCTTGTGACTGAAGACACCTACCCATCCATAAAACTGAAAGCAAATAGTGGAATATTTGCCAAAAGATGTACAAGCTTTCAAGTGTTACTCTGACAAACAAATAGACACATGCGTCGTTCGTTCCTTGCTCAATTTTCAAGTAATTGAGCCATCATCATGTTTATTCGGTTGACAATTTTGTTTGGATTTTATGATACATTTGAATAAATGTGAAAGTTTTGTATAGTGTTGAAATCAGTATATAAAATTCCATACTCCCACTATTTATTTGCAAGGTACTACACTACAAGATTGCATGATGTGATGGCAGAATATTTACTTTTCTTGAAAGCACGCAAGTTGCTTTACCACTTCTCTTTGCAAGATATTTATCTCGTCCGTGCATGATTTTGTTGTTAAAAGCATGATACATGACAGGACAGGGGAAATGTACGAATGTCAGAAAGAATATCATTTACCATTTTACCATTACTTTGCCGTTTATTTCTAACCCATTCATCATACAATATATGCATTACAAAATATACATACATATACATATATTCAATTGTTGACATAAAAGTAACTACAGAGTTTGTCGATGTTTAAGTTGTAGAAGAGGTTTGCAAAAGTTGCAATATTTTACAAGGTATTCTACTATCTAAATTTCAAGTGTCTGATATCGATATGAATATAAATATATGCATTGAAATCCATTACCTGTTCGTGATAATTTTAAAGTCACAAATATAAGTCTCAAAAACATATCTTCGAATTTGAGTCTCGGTAAATAGTATTTTAAACTTGGAGGACGGTTGTGTCAGACTAATCAACCAATATGGTAAAAATAAAAGGTAGGTACTTGTACTGAATTTTCTCATGGTTTCGAAAGGAAGAAGTAAATCTCAGTTCTATGCTTTTCTCGTGATAGTGGCAAATGTACATGCATCGAAAACATACAACGGATCGTGCGTGGGGGTTAATTTATTATAAATATATTTTTATCTGTTTATTCTGTAGTAAAATGTAGGTCACTTTTCAAAAATAAACTGCTCACTTAAGATATTCGTGTTTCTGTTGATTCAAAATTGTTTACATAAGTTTTGCAAGTTTATAGTAAAGCATAAGTAGGTATTTACATTTGAATATATTTGATTGTTAAAATGCTTTTTACTAAACATTACATACATACATAAATATTATTTACATGGTATATATTTGTACACATATTCAATATTTTCAGAGTAACTCTTATTTAATGTTCAAAATATGCATGAAAAGTCAAAGCTACCACAATTTCAGTAAAACACCCAAAAAACTTCCTTTGCTTTCATATTTACGATTTTATTGTGAAATGCTTTCTTAAGTCAACATTACTGCTGCTGCTTCAGCTTTCACCGAATTAAGAATCGGATGGTTGAATGGCAATTTTGTCTGGGTTGGAGAGTTAGGGTATATTGGGATATATTTTACAGTTCATATGTACAAAAGGCCACAAGAATGTATACATTTTAGTTTTAGAGCATATATTGTTTGTTTCCAGAAAACAGGATGGGAATTTGCTTTGTGCTCTACACCTCTTCCTAATTCAATTAGGAAATACGCTACTCATTACTTACGCTTCTTTTCAGGAAATTATCTTTACACTCACAGTACAAACCAACTTCTATGTGGTTACACGTTCTATAGATTATAGATATATAAAGCTGTTCATTGAACCCTGAAGCCCGTATCCATGTTAAGGTCCTAGTTGTTCAAAAATAGTTTGCTTATGCACTAATTGATGATCATTATAGAGTGCGTAGATATTTAGAAGCCCAGATAGCAGAATTGACAGCTATTCATTTAGTCAAGGCTCTGTAGTAAAATGAATATACATAACAGCGCAACGTTCGGAAAAGGGCTCGAACATTGTAAATCGTCACAAAAATTCTCGACAAAATAAGGTACATTCAAATAAAATGTGAAACATTGATGAAGGGTGTACCAGATTATTAACAACCATTAATTTTATTATAACAATTTCAGCTCAACCAACCACACTGATTTCAATAACCAGTATAAGTATTTTTAGCAAATAATCTTTCTAACACATATATATGACGATTTTTGTGCTGCTCAGCATCGACTTTGTTATAATAAAAAGGATCCAAAATTATCCATCAAGATCATCTACATACTTGTGTCCGTAACTCATTATTGTATACAGCACAGCATTCCTTATGTTAGGTTAACTAAATAAACATTTTTACTGAAATAGATCACTGTAGTATTTATATATGTTCAGAAAAATAAATTACAAAAATTTCTGGCAATAACGAAGATCTACATATGTACATGAAAGTACTATATACTATTCTCTCTTATTCAAGAAAATAGGTCGCTTAATATTGTCATTGCATGAAATGCTGGTGTGATAGCGGTTTGGATTTTGGAATTCAACTTTTAGACATTTAATAATACCCATCATGAAAGGAAACTACAAAATGAAAAGGTATAGAAATAAACAGGGCGAAAATCGTTTTAAATTCTACTGACTGACACGTAATGAAATGCAAGCGTGGATTTTTGAATGCTGAATACTGGCGCACACAAGTTCCTGAGATAACTTGTCATTCAATTTCGGATGAAATCTTTTTTCCCTTCCACACATCCGCGTTTTTTCATTATTACAACATAACAAGCAGGCTCACCCACATAATTCCAACCAGCAGGGAAAAACTTTTTTCTGTTGTTATCTAACTAGGATTTTTTGAATCTCATTTTTTTTCTTATTGTTTATGTCAAGCTTTCTTTCGCTCTTACCATTCCAGTCCTTCTCGGCCGTCAACTTGGTTAGACATTTTAGCTTGATCGTTTGAGGCAATGCCAGCCCGGGTAGGTACCTAGTTTTTTAGGCGAATGTGATACCCATGTGTGTGCATTCTTTGAACTGCGGTAGTGGTGCCTCTCGAATGAATACCTTAAATTCCTTCTCCATTTTATATTATTCATATGCCTTAACAGCACGACAGATATGACCCTCACCACTAAAGTCATCACTATACATGAAATGCGCATAATATACATAGAATGCAGGCAGGCAATATGGTCCACCTATGTCCTCGTTTTAGTAAATGATGAAAAGAAAGTTCATAATGGTAAATACTTTTAGACAGGTACATAACAGTAGTCTCCCGGGAAAGGAGGAAACAATAAGAAGGATTCCAAATACTTAGTTCCTTTTGGCAGATAAAAATCTTATACATAGAGTAAATTAAATAAATGTCTTAGAGAGAATAAACCTTAGAGCCACAATAGAGAGATGAACAGAGTGAGAAAAGTGGTAAATGTTGGATATAAAAAATATTCTCGGAATGTGTATTTTTTTCTTTCACCTGCTTATATATAGTGTGCTTAGTAATATTGTAAAACAAGATAATAATAGTGATGATATAAACATTAATGATAGCTTCATATCATAATCATAACCTTACCTTGTACTTGTTCTGGCTTTTTATTTGTTTTCACCGTGTTTGTACAGATGTTCTCATATTCCCCCTTGTGAGTCAAAACGTACAATATGAAAAATGATATGGCATGTACACAGCATAATATGCAAGTCCAACAATTCTCATAATAATCATTAATACTATCATGATTTTTCGAAAGAGAAAGAAAGAGGAAAAAATAGTGAAAACATCCTCTTATTCTTTCACATGAATAGGAACGGATTATTATCATGAGAATTCTTTCAGGAGCAAAACCGAGCTTCTCTCTTTCTTTAGGTTTGTTCATTCATGAGAAATCCTTAGGTATATTGCTGAGAGCTCATCTAGTGAAAGTTGTGTTGCACAGTGCACACATGCAAGACATGTTATATAAAAAGCAAATAAAAAATATATTGTCCACCACCACCACCGTCTCTATCTTTTTATGATCATAATATGACCCATCTGACTGAGCTGTGACCACATACTTTCCTTCTTGTATCTGACTGTGTATCAGGACACGTCTCTTTTTTGCCGTGACATACCAACCAAATATTTGCCAGAAGAGCTTACCAAACACAATCAACTTCCTAGAACTAAACTCTTAAAATATTCGTCCAATACCTATACATATATGTAATACACTACCATCAGATTAATAAATTCTATTGCATGATATGCGGGAAAGAAGTACTAGAGTTTGCGAAGGAATACAAAGGGAAAATGGAAGACAAAAATTGTCAGGGATTTCTTTTTGTATAACCTGCTTATTAGGTATAATACGATAAAAAAACTGAATTTCAAGAATGAACTCGTTGTACAAGTAGCTTTGTCGTGGTCCAATTTCACTGTAAAATGGGATGTAGTAATATGTATAAAAAATAAATAGCTGTTACTCCAAGGTTTTGTGTAAAAGCATAGAATATACATTTTTATAACTTACATAAGATGCAGATGGAGATTTGAATTATGTGATAACGATGGTTTGTAAGCATATAACAAAATAAAGAATTGAAGTGCGCGGGTGGTTAATGTTTAATAAATAAAAAATGTTTGTGGTTTGAATATAGTAGGTCATTTTCCCGTTTTTTTCTTTTTTATGGCTAGTTTTTATTCTTATATTTTATATACCATCATGATACCTATATAATATTCGTCCAGACCGCCCTTGCCATTAACAAAAATAACAACATCATCTAGTAGTCATACAGTTCATTTTTTGAATGGTCATTAGTTTGATGATGAAAGTTGCAACTGATGTTTGGGCTACTATCTGCATAATAAATTGTTTTTAATGTACATACATATGAAAGTTTTTCTTTATTATGTGTACAACCACTAAAATCTATAATCATTATGTTTTTTCTTCTTGAATACATGAATACATATCGGACAAGTTGTACTACATACGCCACTCTGATAGTCTGATGGTTTTAGAAACATTCTTATGTCCAAAAAGTGGAGTGATAGTCATGATCATGATGATATTATACATAGTAAATATAAGCAGTGCCCTGTGACTGTTGATGTTTTTTGGAAGACGTTTTGAGTATTCTGAGAATTTCTCTCTTGGGAGGCCATCATCATCTTCTTCATGGGAGACGAAAGTGCTAGTCAATTTATGTGGATATGTTTGCATTCTTAGAGGTCTATTCCTCTTACCTGGCATGGCTTTCATAGCTGTTATCGCAAACTTTACTTTTACTCTAATACAAATCAAGGAAGCATCAATTTATAATGATAGTAGTGATGATGATACAAGGAGAGGTCTTATAAAATTTACAACATTTTACAAGAAACCATTAACTTTTTTTATTCAAGTACACACTTCGTTGACATTCCTTTTAAAAGATGCTTTTACATAGTTTTCAAATAAATAAGCCACCCACTTTTAGTTTATGATGATTTTTTATTCATTAATAGCATACTATTCAATTAGAAAACATTTTACCAATAAATTGAAGGGAAACTAGAAGCATATTTAGTTACCTGTACCACTTCCTTTAACGTCTTCACAAACACAGAATAGACTCCTTACAGTGTCACTTATCAAAGATCATTGTCCTCGGCCAATAATCATGTATTCAAAACGCTGACGAGAAACATGTATGGATTTCAAATACAAACAAGGTTATTTTACAACTCTCTTTTGGAGTCAAGAACTTTCTGAGAGAGACTTGAAATTCGAGAAAGCTCTGAAGATTATCATGCATAACGAAAATGTTATTTACCAGTTCGAATATTCTCGCAGCTGGTGCATCAATTTTCTACTGAATATCTATAAAAGGGGTCCAATTTTAAAGTAGACTTGATGAAATGTGGAAACGTCAACGTATGCATACTTTTTTGAAAAACTTTCTCAAGCGCTGAGCTGCGTAGAGGCCTAGGGGAAATTACTATAATTTTCTTCAAATAAAAGCCAAGGTATGTAAAATGCAAATGACGACTAGCCAAAGTAGTAGTGAGACATTTAGCTCGTTTTATCTTTTCTTTGCTAAATATAAAGCCTTTTTCTGTGCGTTCAAGACAAAGAAATATACAGAGTTGACATTAGTATTCTTTCCAGCTGAAGCAATGCTGTACCATCGAAGACTCATCAGCTAAGTCATACCGCAGAATTTACCGCAAGAAAATTTCATAGGTTATCTCTATAAAATCAGCAAAAGTATCGTCACGATGTGCGTGTAGTTGTACAAAAATTTCTGACTGTACAACTGATTAAATCTGGAGATTTTTTTGGAGAAATGACAACGAGGAAAAAGTAAATGAAGAAAAGAGAAAGAAATGGAATTATACAAAAAGTAGAGTACGGTTATATACTTATCGTATTTATGAGAGAGTAGTTCGTGCACTCACACCACATCATATTCTGTTCTCTATTACTTTTTGTTCAGGTAGACAAGAGATGATGATCATGTGTATACTGATCTTGCGACGACTACGTTCCGTGGGGATAAAGCTGACATGGAAAATATAGAGTTTTTGGAAAAGGCAAATAAAAGTTAGGCTTTCTCTGAGTTTGACTCTTTGACCATACCACAGGGAGATAACTAAACACACACAGAGAGAGACAGATGTTATCACCATCATCATCGTCATTATTATTGCAATGGTTTTTACTCTCTTGCCTCTCTCTGTCCTTCTCTTTGAGTTTCCAACTGACTTGAATTAAAAGAAGTCACAGAATGAAATGTCGACGGCGGTGGTGGTGGATGGAGGATGGGTGATTGTAGAGAAATACCCTTTACCAAAAACACACCGCAACAGCGGCAGCTCCAGAGAATGATGACGATGATGAACTATAAAGGCCTTAAAACATCACGAACAAAAGAAAAACTTTGGGTAAAACATGAAGAAATAGGATTGTGTGTTTGTATTTGCTTGAGTCGAGCCACTTTTGCTGTCTACTTTACAGAAAAAAAGTCTTTCTCCATTCCACTTGACAGTTTTACGTGCAATTTTAGAAAATTTAACTTGTTTGCTGTTCAGAGAAAAGATTCGGTTCAAGGGGCTTTAAAGACCAACTATGTACATAAACTGACTTCTGAAGCCATTAAATGATAGCATTGTAAAACCAACAAGATTACAAAATCCTTGCATCAAACTAGACACATATTTTCCATAAAGTGAAAAGCAAAAGAGAGAAAAAAACAAAAAACCACCAGTTGGATGATTTTAGAACAGGATGACAGAAAGTTGAGTATAACATGTTATGTAGGTAGGTATTTTTCTTTGTGTAACACAAAACCTTGATTGACACTTTGACTTTTTAGCACTTAGCTGTGCATACCTTTCACTTACACTGTATGTTATATTACTCAAAACACCAAATATGTGGATGTACTAAGAATAAACTAAAATCACACAACTGCGTCACACAAAGTAATTAAAAAGCAGTCTGGGCCAAATCATGAAGACGCTAATACAAATATAGGGTCACAATTTCTAGCTGATCAAATTTTTAACAGTCGAGACCTTCGACCTTTAACGCTATTTACACATTACTCGTAGTACTTTATAACCTTGTACAGTACACAAAATGAAAACCGTTTTTGTGTACAATAAATCTTGACATCTGTCACACGAATAAAATGCAGTATACTTCATGAGAATTTCTATTGTTAAGTTAAACGACAAAGATGCATGAATGTGCTATTTATGGAAACTAACCGTTATTCATTGGGCTATGGATGACTTGTTTGGTTTTCCATATTGTGCAACCACATCTGACAAATCCGTTTAACTATAAATTGTTTTCCACTTTAGTGTCCCAATGCATTTTGACATTCAAACAACATATTTGGTAAATCGGAATGCAATGATAACTATCACAGTGTATTACTACTTGTCCAAACTATTAACACGCGTTATTGCATTTAACCTACCGTACTTTTTGGACGTGTCCCTGAATGTTCTATCGATTCTTGTTGCAATTTAAATCATTTGTGATTTGTGATTCATGAATAATATAGAATTTATTTAGATACCACAATATATTTCCACTAGAGATTTTTAAAATGACGCATAATTGTTGATGATAATGATGACGCAAGGACCATTTTATTTTGCCATGAATAATTAATGATTTCAAAGAAAAATGCCCATTTTGTTGACTTACATCTATTTACTTAGCTGAGTCTCGTCAACAAAGTTTTATTTCTTTCGGAAGCTATAATGCTGATTCGACAACGTCACTGGAACTAGCATGTCTCATTTTCTTCCTCATTGATACTTTCTATGTAGCCTGTTCCATTGTAGTGCTAAAAGTTAGTTCATCCATTTTACTTGGATAATTTTATATTCCTCTCATTTAATGATCCTATAAAACATACAATATGTATGGTTATGATTCGTCTAAATTTTCTTGATTGCAATAAATTAAATAAACTAATGAATGCATCAGCGAAACTGATTTAAGAAATATTCGAAAAATATCCGGTTGATTACAATAAGTGAAATGGGTTCCAACCAAATAGACTATAAATTTAGATTATATGATGCTACTTGGCTGAGATTTTGGCCATTTCTGAGAACTACTTTTTTCTATTTTACTTACTTACTTATTTAAGTTCGTGGAATAACGCAGCGCAACGTAGTGAAAACGATGGGGTTTGTATTGCATTGTATCATTCAATTCGCTTCCTTGTCTGAAGGCATAAAGAGTTGAGATGCCATCATCGTGGAAATTCTCCTGTGGGATCTCGCACCTCCTCTCTTCTCACGTCATTGTCATCCGACGCTCGCACTAGAAAATGGCTTATTCATTTTCATTCTTCGCCTCACTTCAGAGAAACTTGGTTCATGGGAGCCGTTCCCAGAAAGACTGCAATAAATAACCCAACGTAACGTTTGGACTTGTTTAGACCAAACAGTGAGAAAAGTCAATTTAAAAAAACGAGTATACAAAAAAGTCATCTTTTTTACTATCATTGACGGTTGTGAAGAAGTATATCGGTTTTCCTTACCAGAACCACCACACACAAGGCTATCCATCCATTTTTTCTGTTATAAACGGTTGCTTTTAAAATGAAGCTAACAAGCAAACTAAGTCATCCTTCAAAGAAAACCTCAGTTAGTTGCTTTCGGCAAAAAAATATCTTTAAAAAATCAAACATTTTCAAGGAGTACATACAATAGGCACAGCAGTGGAAACCGGGTGCCATAAAGTTTTATGCCTACGTTAACGGCAATGGTGCCAGGGTGAAAGTATATCAAGGTTTGTACATGTTTCTTATTATCGCAATGTAAGGAAGTTGTATATTGTACTGCTGTAACTAGTGTCACAGTATATCAGGTGTATTGTAGAATAGTGGCGTGGTATACATTGAATACTGATCTTTGATCTCTCAGATATTCTTAAGAGAGAACCTTATCGATCATTGAATAGTACAAAAGAGAATGCAAAAATAAAAAAGGTTGACGAGTAAAATTGATAAATTCTTTAAAATATGTTCAGTACTCAACTTCTAGTGTGCAAGATAATAGTATATATGATAATCGAATGCATTTTTCATTGGAAGAGAAAGCAATCAACCAATTGTACAATTTCCGCGAATATGTTTTCTAGTCGTGGTAAATACTTCCAAGTCGCACGAACAAATACCATTAAATGGGACATAAATTAAGGTATTACGTTCATTAAATAGAATTTACTTCCAATTTTGCAGCAAAAATCCACAAATATGTGGGATTTGTGGGAATGCAGTTTGGCGTAACCAGTCCTAAATATTTTATCCAAGTGCAAGAGGAAAAAACAACTTCACTGAAATGTTTGTATGTATGCATAAAAAATAGGGTTATTTAATAAAAAGCATTAGTAAGTATTTAGAAGAAAGTTATTCTTTGAACGTCCAAATATTTTAATCGGCGATTTATAATAATAATAAAACTGTATAAAAAATTATCATGCTGAATATAACTTCCGTTTTCTTCAGTTAAAATTGAATTTAAGTTCCGAACCGCTCATCCATGTTTTTTCCTTTTCAGAACTTCGCCACAAAGTTAAAGTTTAAAACGAATTCAGTAGTGGTAAAATATCCGTGAAGTTGAAAAATATTCCGTTTTCTCTTGCTCAGTGGCATTTATAGTAAAAAACAAACTTCACAGACTATAGTCCATATACCATATATCTTCATTACATCAAAAATGCATTCATTCATACGAATGAGCAGACCAAAAACGTTCCCAATTTATTGACAGCTGAAATAAACCAATACAAGCTTGCGTAATAGTTTCTTCTTTGCTTACTTACACTTATTTCATAAAAAGTTGCAAACTCAGTTTTCATTTTTCACATTTTCATCGCCGAAAGTCGAACAACTTTTCTCACCTATGTATACATACAATGTGTAGTATTAACGCTTTAGTTATCTAAAGCAAAAGCAGTACCTGGCTCAGTCACTATATTTTAGTTGAAATGGTTATAGTCGAATAAGGACATATGTTTTTATGAGAAGTTTAGTCGACCAAACATCAACTAAAAAAATTTAAGAATCCGACTGTTTTAAGTGCAAATATCTTGTCCTTGCAGCTGGGGAAGTAAATTATATCAAATTATTTAACGAAAGATTCACCACATCAGAGATCAGCAGTACACTAAAAAGATTTCAACAATATTGTTGGCTCTTACTCTTGGCGTTACTTTCCAGTGAGCGAACAATTTTAGCAATACGTTATCGGATTTCACCCGGTGTTTTTCTTTCATTTTAGTAAACCGACTTTGGAAAAAGAATTTGACGCGTTCTTTTTTTCTCTCTCTCTTATTTTCTTTTCGTGCAACTCAACTTCTTGATTTTTTTGCTTTGAAAAATATAACTTTTTTCCCCTTCTTCCTTCATCTGCTTTTCTGTTTGGATTAACTTACTTCCTTACTTTATCTAAGCACATGATTTTTGCTTGCCCACTTTCATAACATAAAACTCTGTTAACACACTTTCAACGTATTTTTTTCTTGACTTCCTTCTCCTTTTCATTCACCATGAAATCGTACCACAATTTTCCCCACTTTACATACGTTAGTCTTTCTGCTTTATCTCCATGCGATGGGCACATACAAAAACTATAATATTTGTTTGCTAACTAGAAAGCTTCGATGAAAGTAACGTTTGTTCTTTTTTCTTCAATCCAGCCAGACATGTTGATAAAAGTGTTTGTGTAAAAAGTACGAAAAAAACTAAAGTTCCTTGCCACCTGCCTGCCATTTCCCTGGCATATTTCAAAATAAGATTTTTTTTGTACAGGCAGATGAAGGATCATAATCAGTACTATTTTTGGTACGGCTCGTCACGATAACTTTTCTATCAATGCTTTTTACTTCTGTTTTCCCTGTATACAAAGTTGTGCACGTACTTTCCAATTCGCATCGACACTGCAAGGCAAGTTGTTTCTTTATTGTCCGAAGAAATCGTATGTCACGTGGCAGCATAGTAGCCGTTACCACTTACTTCTATATAAATTAGCTTTTCTGTCTTCATCTCATCCCCATCTGACCGTTTCCCCTTTTAAAAAAATCCAACTTTTACCATCGGCATCAGCAACATATTGCTATTAAATGTTATTCGGCATGGCATGGTGGCTTCTTTCTTTACTTTGTGGTAAGTTTAGATATGTGTGACCATTCAACGTTGAATTTTTTTGGTAGCGGCAGGCAGCCAGCATTCTACTTGGATGATAATATGCGCTATTACCAAAAACTTCTACTCAACAAACTAGTTCAGAGTTTTCCATTCCTATTTTTCGTTCTTTTTTCTCATCCAGATCATATTCTCGTGCAGAGCTACTAAGGATTGCAGTATTTCCAATGCTGGTAGTTGGAGAAGTAGCTTGCTCACCATTCCTCCACCATTATATCTACGTATGTATCCTGGGAGTTGGGACTCATTCAGTCGGATATCTTCTCTAAGCAAACACACAGCAGTACAGAGATCCAGTGAGCAACCAAGAAGACAGGCGTACGTGGCCAAGCTCCTGTGAGACGGAAAGTGGTGAATTGAACATACTCAAAAAAATCGGTGGACTCTCTTGGGGTTGTGTTTCGGCAATAATCCACGCATTTTTTGCAATCAGCTTCTTTCTCTCTTTACTCCACTCATCATCATCCTACCAAGCAAAGCACTCAAGCCGCTTTACTTTCATTGCATATTGCATGTAGGTATCTCAACTCTCTGTGTGTGCTTCTATCATTAGGAGAAAAAACAGCTTTTGTGTCTTTTGAGACAGAAGGGAAAATAAGGGACTTTAAACGACGACGCCTCAACAAGTACCAAATACCCGTTAGTAACACATTTTCAAGAGACCTTATTATTATCACTACCTTAGTCTTCTTGTGGTGTCTCATTTTGGACTCTGTTATTGTTACCTTTAACTCTTTATACCCAATAAACAAGCATATAAATCGTGTGCAATTTGGAACCTTTTAAGATACTACCACAGAATATCCACCAACTACAATTTTTTTGTTCTTGTGTACTTTCACCATTAAAGTGTCAGCTGCTGGCTTTGCTAACTTTAGTCCTTAACCATATTGTGGTTTCCCGTGAAAAAGTTTTAGCTTTTAAGAATACACAAACATAGTAAAAAAGCCAACTGCACCCTGTAGAGTTATATGACGTTTTG
This sequence comes from Entomobrya multifasciata, assembly GCA_034693345.1. Lineage (NCBI taxonomy): Eukaryota > Metazoa > Arthropoda > Collembola > Entomobryomorpha > Entomobryidae > Entomobrya > Entomobrya multifasciata. The sequence goes on along the minus strand of JAQFXM010000517.1, from coordinate 18,125 downwards.
CATAAATCTTTCATGCAAAGTGTTCGTTTGTACCTGCATCTTGTAAGCATTAGCATTTCCATGTAAGAAAAACAGTAGTTGCATTACATTTTAATGTTACACGATAGACATTAGTATAATGTCAGTTTTAGACAGAATAAATGTTAGAGATTCTTGCGTATAAAGCATTTCCTTCCGTACACATTAGTGGCACGCTTTTTTCGTTAAAGAAAGAAGCGAGTTTTTAAATACCTTGTGCAAATTACTTTTTATGACTTTTTTTCCTTGAAACGATATGGAATATGATTTTGAAGAAAGGAGAGAAATGAACTTGTTCAGTTCCCCATTGTGCGGTGAAGACAAACCACAAAAATAAGAAACTTTTACGACCTTGTTTTTCTGACATGTTAAATAATATGTGTACGTAAAAATGGGAGGAAGGTGCTCATAAAGAGGCAGGGTGAGTTTCCTCATATTAAACTAATTTATCTAAATTAGACTTGATACATGTGTATAAACAATCCTTTCAAAGTAACAAACCTATTAGATGTATGAAACTGGTAAATTGTAAAATTATAATGAGTACACTTATCTTCAGTTTTGTTGTGCGTGCATGAGTTTTATGGCACAGGTACTTACTCGCAGCTCTTCATTTTTTTATAACGAAAAGCTGTTTTGCCATCAACATGACATCCAGCTGAGGGGACGAAGCATGTTTGTGAATAGAAAGAAGTTTGAAATGAAATTGCTCTTTAAACATTAATGCCTATACTTACAAGTTGAAAGATACGTGTAAGTAGAGTATAAATTGTATTCCAAAACAAGGAGAGAAGGACAAGTAAAAAAAGGAGATTGAGGAACGGAAACGAACAAGTGCGTAGAGAGAAACGATACAACGAAAAAGGTGAATCTTTCCAAATCTTCAAGAACAAGTTCATTTTTTATGATTCTTCTTGCTACCTCACTTGTGATATAGTGCTGTTAAAATAGTGGTTCGTTACTTTCAACTTGCTACTGTCATTTTGTCTCTGTCAGGTTGTGTGATTTAGAATTTTCATCAAACAAGGGTGGTGGTATATCGTGTGAGAGAGAAACGAAAAAAGTAGAAAATGAATTTTGTAGAGAAAATTGTTATTCGCAAAGTGGTTGAAAGCTTCCCGTTGTCTTTTTCAATTTATCCCGAAGAAAAGTTGAAGTTTCAACGTTAAGAGAAGGCAAAAGAGATTTCGCTTTGGACAAGTTGTAAATACTCATGGATGGATTTTGACTGCTGTACAGAGAAGAACGAACACGCTACCTGTTTTTCTCCTTGATGCGTCACACCGTTTCCTGGAACAGGTACCTTTTGCTTTAGAAATAAAGCCAAAAAAAGCTTGAATGTAGTACCTTTTTATTTTGTATTTTGTGGAAGAGTCCTCCCTATTTTTCATGTAGCAATAATTTTTTGAGACAATATGATTACGTTGTATTGCTGATGGTGTGCTATTTGAAGATTTAATAAAAATTATTTGAAAGATTAACGCTGAAAACGCCACAGAAAATTTTTGGTATGAAAAATGCTACCAAAGCAAAAGCCAGTTGGATTATAAGATTTAAGATCAAGGAGAACAACGAGAATATGACAGATAAAATATAAGAAACTCTAAAAAATAATAAAGTATTCAAGGTGAATTATACACGTTATATTTTTATATGAGTAACAAAAAGAGAAAGTTTTTCTTGAAGAAAAATACCCTCTGTCGCCGCAAGAAAAAAAGAAAATGCGTTTCCTGCGTTGTTGCTTGTGGCTAGTGCTTTTGTGCCTTGTGTGATGCAGTTGGTCGTCACATGCGGAGAGTTGTTCGAAATAAGAAATAAGCTTATTATTTTTAGGCTTGCCGTTTCATGTTTTCCGTCTTATTGTCTACACATGCAAAGGTTTCAAAGAAAATAAAGGGGGAGAATGGAGAATAAAGCTCTTATGTTGTATTTTATAGGCTGTACTATGCACTGATTATCCTTATATTTCATCCGTCTTTTGTTGTTTTTATACGCGTATCCCCTTGTCTTGTACATGTACACCTTTCTTTCCTTGAACAAATTAAACTTTTGGACAAGTTGCCAACAACTTTTATGTTGGAGCTGATTCTAACTCTAGCTTACCCTCCTGTTAAATGTTTTTTTCTAGTATACTTCATCATACTCTATTTTTGTACCCGTATCCTTATATTATTCTGTGTGTGCAACAGCATAGAACATGTAGGGTTTTTATTCTTATCATCTTGCGAAAGTTTGAAGATTGTGGTGATGGTGAGCTGAGCCGGTGAAAGAGCCTAATTGAAAACGAGTCGTTTTTGTAGCATCGTTCCGTACGCATATTAGCTGCATAGATAATACAAATACTGTAGGGCAAACTTGTTTTTCAAAAGGAAAGCCGGAAGTGCATCGAAGAAGCTTGTTATTAGTACAGCTTTACCATTTTGCTAGATAAATACCCTTGAACTTTTTCAAAGGTATGAGCAAAACCCTCATCTTAGCTGCTACAGTAATACACATACAATAACACACGCAAAGCTTAGTATACAGATGAGATGGCAAAGATCTTAAGAAGTTTCGCTTTCACCAGCATATTTCCTTGTTCATTCATCACTAACTGGAGAGAGGGTGGGTGGACATTTTTGTAAGCACAGAAAGAACAGTATTTAGGAGAGGATAGATAGTTGTATACCTATACAGACTGAAAAATTGTGTCCGGGGCAGTGCACCGATGTCTTCATAAGAAAGAGTAAAACGAATTTCCCTGTCAAAATCAACAAAGACTGCACTTTCATATTTGGAAATAGAGAAACACAAACGTGAAGGCTGAGAAAGACAAAGGGAGAAGCCGAAAAAAAGGAAGGAAAAAGATTGGCTCATGGGATTTAGTGAATTATCTGGAATTCACAGCCACATGTGTGAGAAATAAATGTTATTTACGTGTGAGCAGAATTTCATACATGAGAAAAGAGCCGGCAAGGTAGTGGAAAATAAAATGGAAGTGGCACCATCAGTATCACCTTATATTATGGTAGTACATGGAAGTAAGAAAAAATGCAGACACATTGCACATTTATTACGGTAGCTAACTGTAGTAAAGCTGTAAGCAAAAATCGCCATAAGTGGAAAAGTAGCATGAGAAAAAAGTGTGAAAAGCTGTCATTAGGGTGCTAAAGAGTCACGCTATTAAACTAAAGAATTATTCAAATAAAATCTTTGTGTTATTTTTCCTAAGAATCCTGTTACAGTGAGTGACGCGATCGTATATTGATGGCAGACAGTTCATCCTTCACAGTTTATGTGTTATCAAACCCTTCAGCAGCAACAGGGACATAAATATTTCACTACAGTAAAGCATAGTGTAATAAGAAGTCTACCTGCATTACGATTTTTAAAGATGAATGGATTATTTGCGAATAATAGTTGCATTACATCGCATCCATTCCATTTCCATTACATGATTGGCCTTAAAGTAGTGTGAAAGTAGTGATAAAAGCGGACATTTCTCCCATCAAAAAATAACTTTTCTATCTGCCCGAAAAATGTTTTTGTTCCTACAAATAACCATTGTACAGTAAAACGAGTAGTAAAGTTTTTCGCGATTTAAGAGCTCCGGCAAGAGAACGCTAAACTAGACACACGAAAAAGATAGTGGCATCAACAAAATCTTGCTTTTTCTGAAGATAGCTTTATAATAGTTTTATTATTTTGTCAGAGAAATAAGAGATATTTCAGTAAGTAATCAGAAATATCGCGAACTCTTAAATATTTCAAGTACATTCATACTTACTTAAGTGCGTATACACAAAATTGCAACAGACGCTAACCCAATCTTTCTTTTTTAAGTTTCAGAACAGCAAAAACATCAACCCGCACGGAAACATAGTCTGCAAGCACTTTCACCTTTTTGACTCTCATGTAATACGGAAGTCTATACAATAAACTTCTCGACTCCAGTCTCTTATTTTCACTTTCACCGCCTTCATACTTTCAGACAAAAGAAGCGTATAATCGTCTACCAGCAGCATCAGCAAAAGAAGTAAAATATATATTTTTTTGTTATATTTACTCTTCTTCCCCCTTCTTGTCTTAAACCATATATTGTTCCCAGTGGAGTACAAAGGAATAACTTCATAACTTTTTTTGTGAAAATTTAAGTAAAAGAGGAACACGAATATATATAAACATACACGTCACACTTTCTCTGCTTTTTATACCACTTTAAAAGGAATCTGATGAAAGTTTAAACACCTTGTCATTCATGTGTATCCCATCGTTCTTCTTCCCACTTTCATCGTCGCTGTCATTAACATGTGCATTTTGTTCAGTGTACAGACATATGTGGCATTTTACATTGTTTTTCTTTGTGGTTGATAGTGAAGGCTTCAACTCTTCAACTTGAAATCTCAACGGGGGACTCTCTTACATACGTAATGCATTTTTAGAAGTGATACCAGACACCAGTAGCAGAAGGGTTACCTCTGTTATTACAGTGACAATCGCGATAAACTTTTTAAAAAATATTCGGTTCGGTGTGGTTTTTTATATTTTGTTTGATCTGCGTATTGAATACGTGAGTTAAACTTGTAAAACAAACTCCCAGTCAGTTTTTACATCTTTTTAGTTTTTATACACAGACTGTTAAGTGTATGTATACTTGTTTTACGCGATGCGTATTTTTTGTGTGACTGAGATCAAGTGAAGTGGGTAGGGTTTTAAACTCAACCGAGCTGAATTACTCAGACACGTATAATGTATACATAGTAAAAATACTTCTTCAAGAAAATTGACTCGATTTGAACTATTTACAAAGAGGATATAGTGTAAAAGTCATCATCGAAAGAGGAGAAAATCGAAAAGTGGAAAAGGGGATTTTGAAAGAAAGGAAAGCTGAGCAAGACGAAAGGGTGGAGAGAAGGCAGAAATCCATCATTTTTTGAAAGGACCGATCATCATTCATACATTCCTGTTACACATACATAATAATAACCAGTGTTGTCGAGGAGTAGATAGAAAAATATAAAAACCTTCAAGAAGTACTTACTTTATGTACTGTTGTGTAAAGTCAGAGACAGATCTGTAAAGAGCTTTAACAAAGGCTTCTACATAGACATACATTCAAAGTCAATCTACTATTTGAAGAAAGAACTCCCGGAAAATATACACCAAGTAAATTTGTGAAAGTTTGTCGGATCGTTTCTCTTTAAAAATCCAATCCTCTCGTTTTTATTCCGATAGTGGAACGGAAACCCTCACACCTCATCATGATGAGTACTATTAGAAGTTCTTGGCAATGGAGAATTCTATTTCTTATGATATTCTGCTGGAATCTATGCAGCACAACAACGGGTAAGTATTTATGTCTCTATGATATGATATTTTTTAAGAAAACTTTTAATTGTGATTTTGAATGTTTTTGAGCTCCACTTCCTGTATTTGTAATCGAGTTATCTGATTTGAAGCATGGGTTGTTTTTACCAAATTAACACATAGGAAAACTTTAAATCACAGCAAAAATTTCTTGATGAAATTGTAATGAATAACGAGAATACTTTCAGCTATCATAAAAGTTTGACTGGTACTGCGTCTTTTAAGCCGCGTATACGACAGTTCACTATCCTACGCACTTTTGTGCTGCTGTATGTGCCAGGCTTTAATGGTGTAGGTGGTTCAGGATATTATGGAAGTGAATAAAAAACGTCGTGGGTGGAGAGGATGCTGTCATGATCGTGCGTAATATCATACTCGCATGTAGCAAGTAAAGTCAATTTCAAAAAGTTTTCTCACTTAAAAGCATTTTCTTTGAGAAAAATCAGATAACTTACCACTTACCGACACTTCATGGTCCACGCACTTAAAATTTGTTTCACGTGTCTTTCTCACGGACAACAATATTACTTGCGTCGCAAAAAAAATTACGGACATGCGTCTACATTTTAGGACAAGCCGACAATGGATATCGCAAAAAAAGCTGACAAAAGTTGAATGAAAACTTGGGCGTACTTGTAAACATCTATAAATTACGGAGTTAACGAAAAAGAACAGAAGTTGTGAATTATCTTGAACGATCTAGATTTCCGCGTGTATGTAGAGCACAAAAAATATACATAGAAAATATATTCCATGTTATTAAAAGTCAAGTACGGGTGTGCGTTTTGCCCCTGTTACGCAATAAAAACGACAAAAAGTTACTTGTAAAAAGTTGATTGGTAAGTACGGCGTGCGGATGGCCTAAGATGAAAACTTTTCTGTTCAACTTGGCCATCAAGACATCCTTTAGACGACATGTTTTTATCTTTTCACTCCTACTTACTCACATGCAAACCTACTTTCTTCGTTAGAAATTCGTATTTTCATATGTCTTACGGTACGCATACGATAGCATATTTACAACCTATTACGCTGACGTGTTTTACCGAAATAACAGTGTGCCTTGAGAATTATGGAATACTAACTGGCATGTATCTAGTTTTCTGTATCTATATGGTTTGTAATATTGAGTGCAAATATGTGACTTAACGTGATCCTAAAGATTTGAGCTGTTTCGGTGAGATCAGTAACAACGTAATAAAATGAAACCCTATACTCTACTCTACTCTGCCAGTCATTATGCCGCTCACGTTTCCGTCTGTTGGTGCAACACTTAAAGAAATGTCGACCAATTCAGATGAAGCAGTTTATTCTCAGGTAGGATTGGAAAGGTAGACATTCATTTCAGCTGAATAATGTAATCTGAACGTGTTTCTTGTAATAGCTAACCGGAAATCGGAAAATGACTACAAAAAGATCAAGACAAGCAGAGACAACGAGACAAGTACACAAAAAGTCAGTAGACACAACAAAGCTACACAATTATTTTTCTGATTGCATGACTTGAGCCAGTAGTCCTTGTTGTGTAACAAGTAGTGTAACTCTTACAAGATATAGCAGTAGTATTATTTTTCACGGAGAAAGTTTTTCTCCTTGGATTGTACTTTTATTGTATTTCAGCTATCTATAACGTGTGTTGCTGCGGTTTTCTTCCCTGTAATATCAGAGCAAGTTTTATTTAGGCTATTCGGTTGATCTGTTCTGATTTCCTAACCAATAGTTTTGAACTGACTTGTAAGAAGATATTAAAAGTTTTGTGATTGTTTTTATCCTTTTTTCTCTCTTGCAAGTCGTGTAACAAGAGAAATTCATGGTGTAGATTCTCGTCTTCTTCTGTGTCACACGTATTATTAGAACAAACCTTGCTCGCTGTATCACTTGTGACAAGTAAAATTCGAGAACTGGCAACTGGCATTTTGTCTGTAAGAGGTACAGGAAACACAATTTGAGGACAATCTTACATCACGCTTAAAATGAAGACGAGAAAGTTGAGAAAGGCAAAGCAAAAGTTTTTATTTTGTTGGTGTGCATGTAACATGAATTCATATAAAATATGTTATTATCCGTACAAGGGATCAATCGTTATTGTTTTCGCGCATGAAGTAGCATCAGGAACAAGCAAGTATGTAGTATATTCTACTAGAGACATAGAAGGAAACAGAATCCTTGAAAAAGTGTAGATTACATTGAGAATTTCTATATTTTCTATCTCAGTTTAATAATATATATATATTTTACATGTTTCATATCTAAAATATCATATCACAAAGTGTATGGTCGTGTTTGTTGTAAAACGACTTATGTCTCAAGCTTAGAACATAAAACAGTCAACTCCAGTGACAAAGCGTACTTATTTCACAGGACAGACCGATAGACTATAAAGCATTCAAGAGAGATAACCTTCAGCGTCCTTGTCGTTCCAAATATCATCTCTTCCTGTGCACTTATCTGTAAACTTCCGCGTAATACTGTGTACTCGCAGTGTGGTAATTAACAAAAAACATTGAAAACTGGAATTCTCCTTAGTACAGTGTATTTTCAGTCACAGTCAAACTTCTACAAATGACATTCTAAAAGGGCATCCTGGATGTTTTAATGGTGATGTCTGTTATGTCCTGTCTAGCTGGAAATGCTTTGATATAAACTGTGCTGTATTTCTAAGAGAAATTGTGATTTTACTATGTGACAACTAGTATGTTTGTTAAGTACAGGTCTGGTGGTAGCACTAGCGCTGCTGTATCGTAAAGTTGACTAGCAGCTATTTACTGATAATGTTACACATTATTACTTTTCACACATACAGTTATGCAATGCATGCTGTTTTCACTGACAAAAAAGCAATATGCCACACACATTCATGTGCGGTAGTTCAAATTCAGTTTTCTTTAGCCACTTATAAAATTTTCCTTGCTCAATGACGCTTTATTTTGAGTTTCATTTCATGATGAGCAAGAGACATACACGCTTATCTGTATTATTGTGTTTCCTCTCTTTTTCCCGTGTAAGGTTAACTTGTCGAGTAAAAAGTACGAATGCGAATGAATAAATAGCCGGCTGCTCTTGTATCACGACACAATAAACAGTAATGTGAGACATAAAAGGAGAAAGAGGAGGAAGCTGAAACAGACTTTATCTTCAACCGTTAAAGAAAAGCACAGTATAATAATGTAGCAATAATAATAGTATTGCACATAGTGCAATGTGTGATGTGATGTTGATTGCTTTCATTTATGGTAAATGGTGAAATAAAAGCAGCAGCAAGCTGGTGGCCTGACAGACATTGTTGTGCAGTTTTAGAATAGCAGTGGGCAATATAGTCACAACAAAGTTTTATAAATAAAAGTTTGTTTTGCAAACATATATGCAAATATGTATGTACTTAGATATATGCTTACCTTTTCCCATGAAAGTGTCTATTTTGTTATGTCTATCAGTATGCACAAGCCACGTAAAGCTCTGCTTCTGTTTATGTGTTAAGGAGGTCAAACGTGAAAGCTGTTTTTGAATTTTGATCCGCCAGTCCGTCAGCAACTTTGAAATGTTTTGATAGGTGTGTACTTTTTGTTTGGATAAGTGCCTAATTATAAAGTTAAATATTTTAGCAAGAAATTTGTGATTATTGGTAAAAATAACTTGTTATAAGGTCTAGCGAAGGCACGAGTTAAAATTAACCGCTGTCCTTAATCTCACCGCTAGTTCGCTAACACAGTGTCTATACATTTGTACCTCAATTCTCTCAATCATTGCACTTTTTCACACAAACTCCCCCATCTTCAAGTAAAACAATGCTCGAGACAAAGGATAGTTTTTACTTTCACAGCGGTGCCACCAGATGCTCAGGGTCTCTTGTACTTTAGATTACATTGTTATAGTAAGCTTAACAGTAATACGAAAGTAAAAGTCTTCAATAACCATATAGACAGATGCTAATGTTCCATTTAGACGTAATAGCTTATATATGGGGATTTGGTAGGGCCAGTGTACTAACACTGCTACTACTGCTGCACACTTAACTAGGTGAGAGCGAGATGATAGAGTAAACAATGTAGCGTGGCTTAGTAATAGGAGTAATACAAGAGTATTACCTACTTTTCTAGCAACTTTTTTTTCTTTGAGAGTTTTGATAACAGTAGACTGAGATCGTGTATCTTCATCTGGACCTCTTTTGAGAAAAAATGTATATTTAACATACTTGCACCATTCCTATTATATTCTTAAATGAAAAAGAAAAAACTGAATGGATACTATGAAAAGAAAAGCAAGATGACCTATATTGAGTACCACTGCTACTCGTGATAAGTAGAAATTTTACCATATGCGGTGGTGTAAGCAAGTTTCAAGGGAAAGATATGGAGAGAGAAAGTCTCCTTGTAATGTAGGTTGGAAAAGAGGGGGAAAAGTGCGCTTATACTTATGTAACATTTTATGTTAGTTTCTCATCATATTGACCAAAATTGTATGAGTTTATGTCTGTGTCTGTGTCTTGTGTGTGCGTGTATCTATTATGATGCTATGAGCCCGTTGGAATTCATAAATTTAAATTAATGCATCATTAAGAGACATTGTTATTATGGCTGGGGTCCCCATACTTTTCCAACTATAAGAATACGCTTTCTCTCCACTTTTTCTCAAGTTGTTGGGATTGCAAAAGTAAAAGAGTTTTATGCATATTGGAACAGCCATACAATAAGTGGGTAGTCTGTATATGAAGTTAAGGTATGCAAAAAAAACTATGTTATGCTGTCATCATCAGCCGTACCTTGTGTACCTAGCATATATAATGGGTTCATAATATAGCAAAATAGGTACTTATGAAGTTGAATGGAGGTCTACATTTATTTCAAGACGCTTTCTAAACAATGATAGGGAATCCATATATTTAAGGAAAAGCAAAAAAGTAAGAAGATGAAGATGTGGCCTTTTAACATAGCTTTGGTTTTCTTATTATCTAATGCCAGCAGCAACAACAAAAGAGCTAAGTTCAGGTTTTTCGACAATTCGGGAGAACACTGCTGCTGATGTTGCTGGTGGCAAAATCTTAAGTGTTTGATATACAGAACCCCTTTTCTTGTCGAGTAACATGTGGTTGATTTGTGGACGCTTTGTAGTAAAACGGGAGTAATGCCTTGCTGTATTTGTCTATGAAATTCGCTAACATTGGGATATATTACGATGTGATTATATTTCCCCTAAAACGAGACTTTATTTGAAGAGTACAAAATTTGTTGTGGTATTTATGCCAAAAATTTAAGCAAAGTTAAACCCTTTTACTAGAATATAGTAGAATGGTTTGCAATAATTAATTCATCGTGGACAACATTTTGTCGTCTTTCTATATTTAGCTTTTAATAACGAACTATTTGGACGGGGACAAGAAGGTATAAATTGTAAATATATTTGGAGAGGGTGATATGCGTGGTGATAAAAACATTTAATCTTGAAGAGGAATAATTAACTTGATTCTTTTAATGGGGCATATTTTATGAGTATAATGCTGAGTTATTGGACTAGGAATCGGAGAAAGTAAGCTAAACTGTCTCATCTTGCTTTGGAAGTAAGAAACAAAAAGAATAAATTATTGTACGGCTTTTCCACTCAAACTGTTATAGAATTTTTTGTGCAAAAACTTTTTAACCTCTCTAAGAACGCGTATAGAAAACCTGAATATATCCCTATTATTTCTGCATACGTATATGAATGTACTACTGACTGGGGTAGCCTTGCGCAAATTTTCTTTGAACAGAATTGTGTATGGAACGGTTGTTCTGAAAGTGAAAGGCTTTGAATCAGCTCCAACTAGAAACGCGTAAAAAGCGTCACTCGTACTGACAAAAGTAAACAATTCATTTGTACTGTATTAAATCCTGACAACGGGCTTTACACTGGACCTTATATGGAACATGGAAAAGTGCTGAATGTAAATATTGGTTAATACAGTTGCCAACTCGTTTTTGGACGGGGACATTGATTTCACAACTTTTTTTCAAGTCTAATGTAAATGCTAAATAAAACATGTTTTGTTGTTTGTATGAATAAAAGACGAACAAAAAACTTTTCAATGAAGCAAACACACCACCGCACCAGCATACCAGAAAACAAAAAGAATAGGAGGAATCATTTAATGAGACCATCTATCTTTCACTTTTCTCTCTCTGGTGGCCAATCACCCAAGATGTCACTTTGCCCCAATTGAGCAGTTCACCCTCAATTACAAGAACAAATTGAAAAGGGAGGTTGCCACTACCCAAAACATAAAGTAAAATATATATGAATAATAGAGATACGGTATAAATATGCGGTTTTACAATTGTCTATACGGTATAGTATAAGAAAAGGACTCACGCCTCTTTTCACGATACATAATTTCATTTTCACAAACATTCTCTCATTCATACGCATCATGTAGCCATTTGCCTACCTATCTGCGTGGGTCTTTTCATGACAAGGGGTTCATTTCTCTCGTTTTTTTCTCACCACCCATTCTATTTTAGTTTTTGCTTATGTACTTTCATATATTCATGTGATGTGAGAATTAAACAAGAAGCTGTCGAGGAAAAAGTTGAGACTTTAACTAACAAGAACAAACGACAGCGCGATGTAAGGAGCACATCCATTTCCTGTCACAGACTACCGGCGTGGCATTAGTAGTACGAAACAGCTGCAGCCTATTTGCTTTGCCTGTAGCTCATTTCATAAAAATTGTTGTCTACCCGCTATATACTGTTAGGACCACAGTTTTTCGGAGTTTTTCATGCATCTACATCTACTTAGAATAAAAAGTCCCATTACATTAGAAAGAAGGACCCCTTTTGCGGAAATAAGAATTGGTTTCTTTGTGGGTATCATGCTTGGACGGAATTGGTTCCAGGATAAAGTATGTTTAGGTACTTTTTACTATTTACCCGGCTTAGCATTTTAGTTAGGTTATCATGAAATACTCTTAAATTAATTATTAAATGACTATCCAGTAAACTAAAACGGTCTCAGACAATATAAATCATAAGAGCTTGCGATTATTTGTTGAATAATTTATGTTCATCTTTAACGAAATCGTGTAATGCATTTCCTAGCCATTATGCTGACGGACGGACAAATGCACATTTTGATAAATGAAACGCTGAAATAGCAGTTCTTAATAATGACAAGCACAGAGAATGTTACATGAAGTACGCCATACGCTGCGCTGCTTTTTGTACCCTAAAGTATGTATGCAGCATATAAAGTGCTATGTACAATTTTGCTTAATATCAGCACATTCAACCAGCCAGGCAGATGCCTTCTAATAAATGTAAGTATGTTGACAACAAATAAACTAAAAGAACCTTACAAGTGAGGAAGAAACTATTAGTAGTCTACATCAGTTCTTGGACAAGCTTTCAATTAATTTTTGATGAGAAACTGGGATAAGAGAAAGCATAGCAAAAAATTTTTGACTAGCGAGCACCAATTTTCTTCTGTTTCGTTGCGAATCGAGAATACAATGAAATGAGCTACTATGTTTCTAAATGGAGCATCATCGCAAATATGTACAAATTTTTCATATGTCTTGTGCTCAAATGAAGTTTCATGGTTAATATGGAATGTAAGCTATGTACTCTGTTTCTAGGATTCGATGTTTACATTTAATCATCATGTCGTGCTTGATATTATATGATGAAAGTAGACGCACTTTGCATGCAAAACTCGACTTTCATTCATCTTTTTCCATAAAAAGGGTGTACTTGGACACGAACACGACGACTCATCTTATAAAACATACATATTAAGAATGAACATTGCGAACGCTTATTATTACCACCAAAAAGAGCCTTAACAAGAATTTTTGAACAAGAACAAGACTTACGATAACATGCAGTATGACTAAGACTAGAATCCTAAAATAGCCAGAAAAAATGCACAAAAGGGAGAGAAAATTATTATTATCATCTACATACATTCTTCCCTCTACAGTGGTGAAGACTTCACGTGGATGTTTCTTGGCAGATAAGTTTTTATAGGAGTCTTTTCATTTCATGTTTTTTCTTCCTTGTTGAATTACAGATTACGAGTTGCTGGATTCAGAAGAGTTACTTCCAACAACGACATCGGAACCACTTCCGTACTTTGATGATCACGCCAACCTGACCAACGTAACGTATCCCTTGGGATCCACAGCTTTTCTACAATGTAGAGTCAACTTGCTAAAAGATAAAACGGTAAGTGATGAGATGATCATACACTTTCATAACTTTTAACTTTTGGCATTTATCATTATTTTACAAGAACAATTTCACCATTCTAAAGTGAAGTGACGCAAAGATGTGAACATATTTTTAAAACATTTTGTTGCTAAAATTATAAAAGTTCTTGTTTCATCAAGACAAGTTATAAAAAAATAATACTTGAAAAAAACTATATTTCACAAAATGTACTTGATAAAGATGAAAAGTACATTACACTTTTATTTTTTAGCCATTAATTTCTTGCAGCATAACAAGCTCAACCAACATCATCCCGTAATGCCTTTTGACTTTTAAAGACATAGGCCAAATAATTTCAAATCTCTTTACGGTTGACATTTTCACACTACATGACTTTTAAAAAGTTATGTATTATGACAAACTTGGACATGACTAGTTAATTAAAACTGGCAAAATCAAAGTGGAATACATACCGAGTAAGATGCATGTATCGAGTTGAACATTGACTACAAAATAGAGTCGAAAAAAAGTCTTTCATCTATACACGAACACAGGTCATATAATATTACATTACGAGAAAGATATAAAAAATGAAAGGAAAAAATTATTTTCCATAATCCCTACGCATTCATTCATCCATGTGTACCCTTTTCAAATTTTCTTTGATCTGCAACTCAAAAGCTTCTATTACATGTTGTCATTTTCCAGGTTCTAAGGCACGACATGACATGCCTACTTTTATTATTAGTCCTTATGCAGTTAAGTTTCCACATCTTGAAAATGTTGATTACCTTTTACTTCTCTATGCTCTAGTTCCATATGTTGTGAGATTAAAATACGCAGGTTTTTTAGATCTTTCTTTTTTTCTGCAATGGATTGGTACACATACATACTTCTTTGTCAGACAAAATGAAATTTTCTGTCTAAAGGGGAACATTTTCAGCCAATTATAGGGCTCGCATTATTGTGTCATCGACATCTCTTTTTGTTCCGAGATTGTATTGCAGCATAGAAATGATGACGATACGATGTGATCGTCATCCTTATCAGGAATTCAATTCGGGAGGTTCATTTTGAAACGATGTTCACACAATATTACCCACTTTTCTATGTTACTTATTACTTGCGATTTTTTCGCAAGTACTAAGAATGGTTGGGTCGTCTGTCCGTCTGTCCGTCCGTCTGTCCGTCCGTCCGTCCGTCCGTCTGTACGCACGATAACTCAAGAACCAATCAAGATTTTCAAAATCTGATTTCACCAATCGATACATATGGGTCCCTGCTTGGATGAGTTCGTTGGTCAGCAAAATCGGTTGACCCAGGTCAAAGATAGGTCAAAGGTCAAATTTATTTAACATGACACTATGAGCTCAAATTTTTAGGGCAAGTAGCCCTTGTATAGAAACATGGTTCTGCAAAGTTTCAGTTGACTTGACCCAACTCCTTTGTCCCCAGAGGGCACTGAAGGTCACAACTTTAACATGTTCTCATATTGAATCTGTTCAATGGATTTTAATGAAACTTGGCATGAATACATTTCTAACAAATCCAATTATTATGCATAGTTTTTCAGGTCAGGAAACTTGACCCAACCTGACCTGGGTCAGCTTATTTTCAAAATTTCAAAATAAAACATGCATTATTTTTGCATAGATAAACGCATGTACTAAAACAATATAATTCTGAAAATTTTCAGCTCAAAAAGTTGACCCATTTTAGCGCCAAAACGAGTCAAAGTTCTGATTTTTTTACACAGAAGAACTTGGACGGCATTCAAATAAATCAAATATTTTTTCATCAGTGAACAACTATTTTAACCAATTTTGGCATGAAAAATCGCAAGTACTTTATATCCTGTTTGCCAGGTTTATTTATATAATAGACTGCTGGTTGTACCAATTGCCATCAGAGTCACAATCAGTAACTCTACATATTATATAGCGATACAAGAAAAAGCAAGGAAATTTTTTATGGCTAAACGTAGTTGAACCGCCATAGAAAATCAGAAACAAGCAGCCTTTCCTCCTTTTCCACTTTAAAACTTTTTCCGTTCTTACTCATTCTTTTGCTTTCTTCGTCGCGCTCTCCTTTCTAGTAATATTTTCTAAGTCACACACACACACACAACGATTGCATCAATAACACTACCAAGTTGATCCCATTTGACACTATTGCACATCGTCATCACCCTTTATAGCATACTATAAAAAATAAACTGCAATGTTGAAAAGAGGATGGGTCTGAGTGAGTAAACTTTGTAGCGAAGAGGAAGTCGAAATGAAACTTTCTATCCGTGCATACAATAACGTAGGATAGTAATAATATTAGCAAAAAGTCCGTTATTTATTCATAAACTGAATATATAACCTTATTGTGTTGCTTATATGCAACCCTTCAGACATTATATTATGTGTACATTTTCATTTTCAAGCCTTCACCTCTACCTCAATACTTCTTCACCAATTTGAATCACCCGTGGCATGGGAGAACCTCAAGTGTAACTTTTGTAAAAATGTGTTGACAATAAAGTGTCAAAAATGGTTTTTCGAATGAAAGTTAAATTGCTAAAATTCCCCCAAAAAATTGTTAAATTTCGAATGTGACAAACGATAGCAATAAAATTCAAGATTGTCCTTGTTGTCGTTCTTGGAAGGAAGGAGGAATGAACTATTAAATTCGAAACCATTTTGATCCTTCGAATTAACACTCATATTATATTATCTTGTAGAGAAGCATGACAATTTTGTTAAATATTTTTACATGTACATTTCCGCTACTAGAAAAGGCATTAAAGAAAGAAAACTTTTTTCTTTGTTATAGCTTGTTTCCGGCTTGACAAAGCAAAGTGAACTTGTCCCACAGCAAGAAAATATATTCAAGCGTTTGTGCCTAGCATTTGTATACACATATTACATCAACTTCATCTCTGTATTTTCGTGAGTTGGTGCGAGAACACTTTTTTCGTATTAAAGTTTTCTTTGCATCACCCTCAAACGCTGCATATGGACATACATGTTATTGATAAATTTCATTTAGAACGACAGTCGTTGTCGGTTCTCCATCTCTCTTTAACTTTTTCTTTTTTGTGTCAGCTGCAAATAGTGGCTGTACAAGGAAAGATATTAATAAGAGAAAACAACGAACCCAACAAAACTTCTGTATTTTATGAGCTGTGTGCTGCTACCGTTCCACTTTATCTTATGAAAATTGGAAAAACCAAAGGATCCACGCATTACATTGAAATGGGCGAATGAAACTTAAGATAGGACCATCATTTTTTTGAAGAGATGTCTTCATAGTTCATATGCTACATTATGTGATTATAGAAACTTTGAATGTATACGAACGAATATAGCACAACTTTGCGATAGTATGTACAAATAAGTATAAAAATCCACAGGCCAAAGGCGATTGAAGTACGAACGAACCGAAAAAATTGATTACGCTATACAAACACAAAAGCACAAGCATAATAGACAATCCGCTTCTATTCAAACTCCTGTAATCACGCCAATCCAGCCAGATTTAGAGTTAACTGTTGTCGCATTTGAGAGAACATGTTGTGTGTTCAATCAGCAATTCAGGATTATCATACGGGGTAATTTGTCTATATAAAAAATCTACAGAACATACATACATACTTAAGTTACGTGTAGATGCCTCTTACAATGACATTGCGATTTTCATGTTCATCTTTTCTCAGCTCCCAGCAAATTACAGAGTAGCAAGTAGTGTTCCTACTGCTGCACATATCATGCAACGTCGCTTTGTCAGCGTACTTTAGAGCAATCGAAGGTAATGTTCCATCTCATCCAATTCAGTTTCCCATTCATCCCTTTCACATTTCATTTTATTTGCCTATTTCCTCACCCCCTCCTGATCTCCTATTCTACTTCCCTATTCGCTGTTTGACAGATCTTTTTCACAAAAGAACATGAAAGATCGTCTTGTAATGCTTTTCTTCTTGTCTTCCAGCTCCTCCGGCAGAAATGCTTCTTTCAAGATTTCTAGATTGATATCCAAACAGCTTACATAAACTCATATACCTATATAGTACATCATGTTATGTAAGAGCTTTCAATGTTATATTTTTACATACATACATTCAAACGCGACATAAACGATGAACGGTGGTGGCACAGTTGTCCAACGGCTTCACATCAGTGTACGTGTCTATAAAATTTTGGAGAATACGAAACGCATATTATGAAACTTGGCGTCTTGTTGTCATTTCTTTCCATTTTGGAATAAAAATTGTACCACTGCTTGTGTAATACATATAGTGTGGTGGTTGGTGGGTTATGTCACAATAATACGAGATTTTTTTCCTCACTTGGCTATCTAATACTCAGCCAAGAGTCAATGGAGATGAAAAAGGGTATTTCCGTGTCCCATTTGCATCCAAACGATGAGTATTTTTGATGTACAATGCCTACAGTGATGTGATGACGTTTGCTTATATTCCATGATTTCCATGCATGACTCGCATTTTTATTAGTATGCAACTAGCAAAGCCAGCCACCACGGTTTAGATTCCCGTTAGTGTACGTAGTACACTATAAAAGTCTCTAGTAGATATGA